>ML179642.1:35406-66230 GCA_004369135.1 Dendrothele bispora CBS 962.96
CATCTAAGGAATGAGATCAGACCAATTATTGGGTCCCTGAATAAGAGCGCTAAGAGTTTGGAAAGAGCAACTGCTGAATGAGCGCTGAGCGCCTTAGATCCAGAACTGTAATCTGATCTCATGGGGAACTCATTGAGCAGCTGTTAAGAGGAGTGATGATCGGAATGCTGATCAGGGGATGAACGCTAATGCGTAGAGATCCAGCTTGGGAACTCAAGGGATTTCTGGGCTGAGTCTACCTACTTGGCGGATAGCTAGGGTACCGATTGTACCTGCTTGGATATGGTGTCGGCGGGGTTGGTGGTCATGGCCCATGCCGGCTCACCATGGTTAGCGAGTGTCTTCGTCTTGTCCCGGCCGAGAACTTAGAATCCTAAACCCTTCGCTAACCGCGGGAATGTGTTCTTGTTGTGCCACAATAGGTACGCTAATGGCTAGAGGTCTGGTTTCAGCGTCTCTAATTGTGGTTGTGATCAAGCCAGCCTTGTTTGCGCTTATGATTTAGGCTGCGGTTTGGTTTTCCGTAAGCTGCCCTTTGGGCTCGTACATCTAAGTAAGAAGTCAGTTGAAATGGAGATGAAGGCATTGTTTCGTTTCTTTAAGCTTTGTCTGCTTCGATTTCAGGAGCTCTGGGAACGTACCTACTGCCTCCCAAGGCGTCGGTTTACCAGCCGATTGGCCTGGGCTTCATAACTTCGTCCTCCGCGAGGCCCCTGAATACGTCTAGACTTCTTCCTATAAGCGTGACGCAAGCCTCCGCCATTGGTCCTTCTACAGCGAGTTTCTGCATAAGTTCGCTAGATGGTTCCCTTTGCTTGGCGCTTACTGAAGAAAAACAGGAAGCTTCTTATATTTCTCCTGTCACCAGAGCTACTGTTCCGGGAGTAGTACGCTGAGTTCGTTGTCAACGCTAACCTGTAGCAGCTTGCGTAAATGCCATACCTCTGATGAGGGCTGTGAATGTGCCCTACCTTCTGGCGACGCTGATTCAAGCTAAACCAGCTGGTCTTATACGCTCAGGAAGTTCCTGTGCTGGGAGAATGGTTATCAGCGTGATTAGCGTGGTTATGATGCTTGATAGCATGAGGTATGTTGTTGATATGGGGTAGACGTAGCTGCAGCTCACGCTGATCGCCACTTTAGCGCTGCTGGGTCTGAGGATGACCGTGATGCATACCGCCTCGTCCGTTTTGGATACCTCTAACTGGCGTTAGCGTGAGGAGCACGGGGCAGTCGTTCTTATGCGAGACGATGTTAACACCCTCCTAAGCCCGTAGAAAGGGCTAAGACGCGTCTTGGGGCGCGGTTCTCTCAACTATACTAAGCGGCATACTAGCTCCTATACGGGTACCTTCTATTTCTCAACAACTCCCTCGTCCCAAAAATTTCGGCGCATCCTACTTCCTATGCAGAGGATGCCGGACCCTATCCTTATTAGCTAAGAGCCATGAATGCTTACTTTCACTAAAATCACTGGGGCTTTGGCATAGTTGTCTTCTCAGACTTCTCCTTCGTGGACGCTAAAACTTAGCGTAAATATACGCTAAGGTTTATATACTATAAAGTAAGGAGTACGATCGATCTAACTGTCAAAGAGGTGCTTTAGCCATTGGCCACCGCACGATAGGTGATCGCGACCGCATAGGACCTGTCGCGATCACGGTAGAACGGGAAATGTAATAGTAAGTGATCGTCGATCTGCGAATAGTCGCGAATAGGGGCTTGAGCGACTATTCGCAGTAAGAAACAATGAAAGATAAAGAAAAGGAAATAAGTAAATCGCGATTTGAGGGAGTTCATGACAGGCATCCACAGCTCTCTGTGGGAATCCGTGGGCATCCACAGCTCTCCATGGGAATCCGTGGGCATCCACAGCTCTCCGTGGGAATCCATGGGCATCCACAGCTCTCCGTGGGAATCTGTGGGCATCCACAGCTCTCCATGGGAATCCGTGGGCATCCATGGTTATCCACAGGCATCCATAGGAAACTGTAGGAGCTTAAGATTTGTAGACGACATCCCACAGTATCCATGGCATCCATGGTTCCCATGGTTCTCATGTAGTCCATGTAATCCATGTAAACCTATGGAGTCCTTTCAGCATCCATTGGAATATGGTGGACTCTGTCAGGGATCGTAGGATAGGGGGGGTATTTCCTGATGTGACCCTACTGACTCTGGAATCTCTTTTTAGTCAAGAACTGGTTCATTTTGCAATCTACTTAAATAAGTAAGCTGAATCTCTTTTGAGAGATTCCATGTCGGCATCTGTGTTACTCCTGGGTACACAAATAAGATGCCAGTAAGATTTCACAGTCATTAGATTGATAGTTGAGTGATGTTTTAAATTATAGGCCACCTACTTCTACTTCTATACTAATATACAGGAATAATTTATGTTCAACTGCTAATTTAAAGTCTATACTGTTACATGAAAATGAATCAGTGAATTTCAAAAAAGGAAAGTCAGAAAGGACTTTACTCACTACCATCAGCACTCTTAAGTGTAAGTGTTTCCTGACTGACTGCCAATGCTTGAACATTGGGATCCCAACTGGTAGGTCCATAAACATTGTTTATAGGAACAAAACAAGCCCGAAAACAACAGTAGTCACTAGTGGTAGATCAGAGTCTCTTGTCTCACATCTAGTGACAGGTGATATATATTTATATAGTACTTTACCTCTATTGCCTGTATCTGTAGTGAAACTCCACCAAATATCCACGAGTACTTGTGCAAGTTTTCATCTGTTCCTAAGGTCAAACTCATACTCATGTGGAAATACTCAGATAAATCTGTGGCACTCACGAGTACGAGTTTCCCATGAGTTTCCCATGGGTGTACTCATGAGCATTCATGAGTTTTGCCCATTCATGCTACACTCTACCCCAGTGGAGGAGGTGGATTACCAGGTAATAATCCTGGAGGTGGAGGAGGAGGAAGAGGAGGAGGACCACCCAACAATCCAAATTCTGGTAACGGCATAGCAAATATTCCGCTCCTGTCTAACAATCCAGTCACTCCTCGTTCTCAAGAAGTATTGACCTGGTAATTCAACTCAAAGATCAGTATGAGCATCATACCCTCCTGGGACAGTAAAGGTGAAAAATTTATTGACTACGTTATCTCTATGAATGAGTTAGTGGAGAAGTCTGTCTCTCTGAGTCAAGGTCTCGCTACCTGGGCTCCCTCAAAATGGAGCGGCAAGGCTAAAGACTGGTGGGAAGCCCTAACCCCTCCAGCTTGAGAATACTTCAGACAAGATTGGCCTAAATTGCTGATGGGAATACAAGACTTTTTATGAATTCAGAATGGAAAGCCTTTTGCAAAAAGGAGTTCAAGGATATGGTATTCAGACAACGAGGCTACAGTTCGGAAACTCCTGTGCAGTATATTCAACGATGCAAACGGTATCATATTGTACAATTACAATGAAAACAACTCTTCCACACTAATCAACACTGTTCTGTACAATATCCATGATTCATGGAAATCCGCTCTCAACATTCGCGCCTGCCCCACAGTAGACCAACTCATTGATCGGGCCATGTGGTGTAATTCCTCCATGGTGGAGAAACTATTCTACCAAACCGAAGACTGAATCCTCTTCCTCCTGGAGATTTCAAAGAAAAGCCTTTGCTTTGGACAGAAAAGTGACTGCAGAAGTCGAGGATTCGGAAGAAGACTCCGTAACTCTGTCAGCTAGTGAGGATCTTGCTAAGGAAGCTCAAGCTATGGACAACAAAAAGCGTGCTAAATCAGCACCTTCTCAACCTCCGTGGCCTAAGCAACCTGTTTTCGACCAGGATGACTTGGTCAACAGCTGATGCTGTAGTACATTGCTAAATGTACAGGTCAAAATCAAGCACCACTACTTGTAAATAACATGGGCAACTCAGTGGCTATGCCTAAAGCTCTACCGGCATGGTTCTAAGGCCCTCCGGCACCATAGAATGATTATAAATTACATGGCAAGGCTTCAGCAAGGCTGTAAGAGTCTTGGTAAGGTGTGTGACAGGTTTGTTCATGTGCATTTTGACTGCAAAGTGTACATTTACAAATGTCATGGTCAGTATCTCTATTCACATGATGGCTGGAGACAGTGAGCGGGGGTCCTTGGTCATTGCCCTCCGCCGCCTCCCACCCTTCCCAAAAGGATTATAGTCATGTGATATAGCCACAGGAGTGCTAATTGTGGCTGATACAGGGTGATTTTGATAAAACCTGATATTGGGTACTGGCAATCCCAGCCAAATTGGAACTCCGACACTTTAGCACTGCCACACAATTTTAGGAGGGAGGTGTGGACCGCACTCATAGAACTTGAACGAGTAGTGTTATCCTCTCAAATTTTTATCGGGATTGACATATTGGAACATTTTGTTTGTATTCTTGGTTTTACATTCATTGTACATCTCGAAATTGAGGTCTATTACATGTTCAATGGAGAATTGGAAGACGGATTATATCCATCTAAAACCAAGAATACATGTAGAATGATTAATCATGATTTATCAACATGAAAAGTTGATGAAATACAGAGCTGGGAAGCGTACACTAGGTGCATCCAAAATATATTCATATCTGCTTATATAATGCATCTCAATAGCCTGAGCAACGCAGAGAAGCTGGGATTGCTAATTAAGTTGGTTAATAAGTACAGGGAAAGGCTGGCGAGAGGTCAGATAACAGCAGAGAGTGACAAGGAAGAAAATGTTGAGCTCGGAACTCATCAACACAGAGATGTACAGAGCTGATGATCAATCAGACACTGATTCTGACCAAGAATAGACATTCATTTTATCATACCAATCATCTTTAGATACTAAATAGATACTATAGAATGTTTTGAGGCATGATATAGATGAAGAAGGCAGAAAAAGCAGTAGTACATTGAGGAAAATGTCAGTGCCATGAAAAATAGTTAAGCGGATTACTAAGCAGAACGCGCGGCTCTGAGGGATTGCCAGTACCCACTGATATTTGAGAGATAAGATAGGGGTATTTTGCTAAAACCTGATATAAGAGAGATAAGATAAGGGTGTCTCGGACAATCTGGTGCAGATTTTCCCACAGATTCCAAATCTGGTATCAGTTTTTGGATAGGGGCTGTGACTGAAGAGAAAAATGCAAAAAACTCGGCGGGAGCCGGTGATGAAAAACATAAAAAATTATGTAACCAGGTTTCTAGGGGTATTTTGGGGTGGGGAATTCGAATTTTCAATCAGTTTTGTAATATCCTTAGCGGTTCTTGAGATATCAATAAATTACTGCAAAAGAAGGCCAAAAAAAGGTTTTTTTCCCAGGGGAGCCAGATAAGGATTGAAAAAAATCAGGTAAGCAGGTTTCTAGGGGTAATTAAATTACCCCTAGAAATCTGCTTACCTGATTTTTCCAATCCTTACCTGGCTCCCCTGGGAAAAAACTTTTTTTGGCTTTCTTTTGCAGTAATTTATTGATATCTCAAGAACCGCTAAAGATATTACAGAACTGAATGAAAATTCGAGTTCCTCACACAAAATTACCCCTAGAAACCTGCTTACCTGATTTTTTTCAATCCTTATCTGGCTCCCCTGGGAAAAAAACCTTTTTTTGGCCTTCTTTTGCAGTAATTTACTGATATCTCAAGAACCGCTAAGGATATTACAAAACTGATTGAAAATTCGAATTCCCCACCCCAAAATACCCCTAGAAACCTGGTTACATAATTTTTTATGTTTTTCATCACCGGCTCCCGCCGAGTTTTTTGCATTTTTCTCTTCAGTCACAGCCCCTATCCAAAAACTGATACCAGATTTGGAATCTGTGGGAAAATCTGCACCAGATTGTCCGAGACACCCTTATCTTATCTCTCTTATATCAGGTTTTAGCAAAATACCCCTATCTTATCTCTCAAATATCAGGTTTTATCAAAACCACCCTGTATCAGCCACAATTAGCACTCCTGTGGCTATATCACATGACTATAATCCTTTTGGGAAGGGCGGGAGGCGGCGGAGGGCAATGACCAAGGACCCCCGCTCACTGTCTCCAGCCATCACATGAATAGAGGTACTGACCATGACATTTGTAAATGTACACTTTGCAATTGAAATGCATGTGAACAAACCTGTCACACACCTTGCTAAGACTCTTACAGCCTTGCCGAAGCCATGCCATGCATTTTGTAATCATTCTATGGTGCTGGAGGGCCTTAGAACAATGCCGGTAGCCTTTGAGACACAGCCACTGAGTTGCCCATGTTATTTACAAGTAGCGGTGCTTCATTTTGACCTGTACATTTAGCAATGTACATCTGCATCTGGTGCGGTCAAAAGCAAAGCTAAACCTCCCGGAGACTGTTATATTTGTGGATCTCCTCTCCACTTTGGAAGGCAAGATGTACGGAACGTGGCTAGGACTGAAAAGTCAGAATATGTTACGAGTGATGGTTTCAGAAGTGCATATAGACGAGAATGACCAATTGTACTTTAGCCTACTTGAGCAATCTAATGACTTAATGACTGTTTTGATCGAGGACTTACAAAATGAACCAATGCTTCAAAACTAACATGCTGCTTTAGCACTTGATTCTAAATTGTTGTTTTCTACGTCAAAGGAAGCGTTCCTTATTAATAATCACAAAGCCGCTAGTCAAGCGCACTTCAAACAATCAGTACCCGCCAATCACAATGAGAGACTTAGTAAAGCGTCAGAGTCAAAGGGCAAGAAGTGGAAGGAATCTGCTCCTAGAATAGTTTCTCCCAAAACTTCCAGAGCTTCTTCTAAAGCAACCCCTGATGCTTTGCGACAGGCCATCAGGAAAACCACCCAGAGATAATACTAAGTAATGAATAGGAATTCCTTAGAATTATCATAAATTATGAGGGTTAGGGAGTTATCAGTATTATCAGTAATTACCAGTAATTCTATAGCCCCCCCTCCGTAATTCCCTGTCATTATAAATAATTCCATGGCATTTGGTGTCAAGGTGTGGGCAATTATTCTTCTTCTCTGGTGGTTACAAGTCCAGATTTTGGTAAATCACTCAAAGGAAGTCCAAGAAACAGTGACATTACATAGTATAAGGGTACAGTAGGTATAAGAGTTATGGTATGGTCAAGATATACAGCATATAAGAGTACGGCAGGGTATACAAGTATGGTATGGTCAAGATATACAATATTAATGACTGACAAAAAAACCCGCCGTCTTTATTCATACCCTAGCGAGTCCTTGCCCCTCGGCTGGAGTCTCAGCTTCCTCCATCACAGCAAGTGCAGCCCAGTCAATACTGTCCACAATATCCTGAGTAGACAATCCATGAGCGGAAATGGAATCATGACTAACATTACTAGTAAGACAAATTATCGAGTGAAATCATAAAAAAATAGACATACGAGGCTGCCGAGTATAGGTTATGCATAACCTTATGGTAAATGAGTTTTGTTTGCGCCAAGAGTTCAAGCTTCTCCATATAATACTTCCATACGACATCAAGACTTGCAGGCGGGAACTTTTCGGACTTGGAATATGCGTGCTCTTGGAGAATGGTGTATATCTAAAAGCCAATGAGTACGGAAAATATGAAGCAAATGAAAATACATACTACTGCACATGATATAGCTACCATGGACCTGGGTAACTCCAATTCATGGCTCTTGGAATCAACGGAAGAAACAAACATTAAGCTCTTGTACTTGGTGATGATGTCGAACCAGCTGCCGTGGGAAAAGAAGGCCGCCGTCATGAACTGGATAAGACCGGGATGACCGAACGGGTTTACTGGATTGATAGTTCCGTCCTAGAAACAAGGGGTGAGGAAATAAAGATGCCAGGAAATCAGAAGCGCACCTGCTTTAGTCCGAAATGCAGCTGCATTGAGTTTGAGAGATCCCGGGCAGCAACACGGCTTTTCTGGTCATGACCAAGGCCATAGGCTGAAAGGACTAGTGAGACATGCTTTTCCTTCCATTCTGCACGGTCCATTGCAATACGATGGGCTGCCTGCAAAGACATTAAAGGATTCAGCAAGGCATAGAATAAGCAAAAGACGGCTCACATAGCGGATTAATGGGTCAATGTATAGTCTATGGTCTCCGTTTTCCAACCTATCCGCAATATCATACCCACCATTAAACCCGCAGTCCTCTGCAGACAAGATAAGCGCTTTGAGTGTGATGACGTTGATGCCTTGTGGAGAGACCGGGCACTGATCAGTATTGTCCGACAAAAACAGTAGGCGTTTGCCGATGTCAAAGGCCTTGTGCATGACCTTGGTGATATGCTCGTTTTGACCATCCATTTGGAAATAGTATGTTTTACCGCGTTCCGTTTGTTTGTGAACAATGATGTTGGTGCGTGTTAGCCATGGCTCGTTGTCTTCCTCGTCAGCTAAGTTGATAACTGGCCCAGGGGTCGACTTTCTTGATGCTTTCAGACGGCTGGTGGGCAGGGATTTATTAGAAACTTGAGGGAGCTGCAGTATGTGTCCCGTTAGTACAATAAAAAGATAACAAAGTAGTCAGGTCTACGATACCTCGGACTGAAGTTTTTGGGCCTTTTTAGTTGGCAACGGCGCGATCTAAATAAAATAAGTAAGTCAAGTCAACGAAAGAGTAAAGGCTGGCCGTACTTGGGAGATCTCATCTTCGAGGTTGTCCACTACTGGAACTCGGTCATCCCAGTCATCATTCAAGTCTTGAGGGATGACCGGCTTGCCAGTTTTGCGGCCACGCGGGATATGAGAGTGGACCTCTGAGCTGTCTGAGGTTTCGTCGTCACTAGCATGGCTCACGCCTCCGTCAGAAGAAGAAGGGGGAGAGGTTGGTCGTGAGCTGGCACGACTAGAACTGCGGGAACCTGTGAGAATGACTAATCAGCTCTGGGCACATATATATAACGCCAGCGAAGATGGGCACCTCCCACGTTTTTATCTCTTGACACGAATATCACAGCCTATATACCTATAGTTCAACACACACCTAGCACAGACTGGTAATGTATGACTGACCTCATCCTCGAACAAGTCCGCAGCTGCTAAGTCATTCTCGCGCTCTTCTGGGTCAAAATCGTTGTCATTTTCCGGCATTTCAACGTGTTCACCATCCTCGGAACTGCTGTCCTGTTCGTCTTCTTGAAATTGTTTAAAGCTCTCGGTAGACTTGCGTGATATGGTTCGTCTTGATCTAGAGCCTGAGCGTGACACACTCTTTGACGTGGATCTTTCTATAGTCAAGGTTTCCGTTAGCAGTCAAAGGTGAGGCATAAACATTGAGTACTGCCATTACCAGACTCCTCATCGGTCTCATCGATATCCGGAGCTTGATACCTTCGCTCTGATAACATGTAAGGTGTTTTAATTTCTACATGCAGAAGATTATAATGCTGAATACGTACTAGGTTGGCTCTCTTTGCGGCCCTTTTCCTTCCTGTGTTTACTATCTTTTGAAGCCTGGGCAGTCACCCTTGATGAGGCAGTTTTCGGCTGAGAACTGTTTGAAGTTGCTTTTTTCTTCTTCGCTACTGGCTGCTCCGAACCTTGGTCTTGTTTGTAAAGTCAGTGAGTGCTGTTAGCTTTTTTGTGAAGAACTGCATTGGTGAAATACTGACCTTCATCATCTCCAGCTAATGATTGTTTACGCTTTGTATAGGTTCGCTTCGGAGTAATGCCCCACTTGTCTTGAGCCTTGCCCTTCGAAACCCGCTCTAGTCTTGGTGGTTCTTGGACCACCTCTGTTTCAACGGTCTCCGTATCAAAAGAGGAAGGCTGGCCACGCCTTGTGTTGGGCATAGCCAGATCGACGCAGGGGACAGCAGGAGGATGTTGGAGTTTGAAAACGAACCGTGAGTAAATCAGATTTTTTGCCCAACGGCGATGATGACTGAGCGTTTCCTTTTCTGCCTTTAAACTTTACAACGTGTTTCTTGGTGCGTTTTTTGCACACTACGCCTTTTCTGGTTTACGTGCCTAACTATCTAGTTAACCTCAAGGCTATGTCGTCTCTACAGTGCTCAGGCTGTAATGTCAGCTGGAAACAGCGTAACCACCTCATCCAGCATTTCAACAAGACACAAAAACCACAATGCCGTGCTGCTGCAGAGGCATATACCAACCTCCTTCGACAGGGAAAATTCTCCGGACCACGACGCAGTATTCCAGCTCGCACTTTGAAGTCTTTACGACGCCGGATCTCTACAGCCTCTAGTGAGGAAGAATCAGAAGATGAGAATGAGCCGCAACCATTTGAGGGCGACTTTTTTGGGCAAGGTTATTGCGATGAGGACTTCCCCGGATTTGATCAGGAGCTACACCATACACCAGATGACTCCGCTCTTTGGGAACATGATGAAGAAGAGGATGAAGAAGAGGATGAAGAGAATGAGGGCATGCCAGAGCTAGAGGAAACTTGGGAACCACCACGCCCGACTGTGACTGTCTCGTCCGATGACATGTCACTTGACAAGTCTGATTTGGATGCTGTCCGAACCGAACAAGCCAAAGGCTTACTCCACTTGCGCTCTCTCCCTGCTCATCGGGATGATATTCATGTTGTCGAATTTGGTGGTCGAGCTGGAGAAGTGTTGCCGGATTCCGACTCCGTACCACTTCACCTCCGAAATGCATTCTCACAATATCAGTCCGGAATCCCGAACGCCAATCACAATATTTGGGCACCGTTCACCTCAAGAATCGATTGGGAAGTTGCACGCTGGGGCAAAACTCGCAACGTAGGCTCAACATCTTTCTCGGATTTGCTGGCTATTGAAGGCGTGAGTCCTTGGTGTATTAGTCTTGTTATGTAGGCTGCTGCTGACATTCTGTCTTTAGGTTGCCGAGAAACTCGGTCTTTCATTCTCTAGCAGTGGAGAATTGAACAACATTATCGATTCGATGCCAGCTCCTCGGCCGTCGTTCTCTAGGGAAGAAGTTGTTGTTCAAGGTCACACGTTCGATTTATTCAAACGTGATATCATGGAGTGCATTCGCGCGCTGTACGGCAACCCCGATCATTCTCAATATCTCTGCTTTTCACCCGAGCGACATTATGCCGATGCAGATCATGTCTCTCGTATCTATCATGACATGTATACAGGTAAATGGTGGTGGAGCACACAGGTATGATCCCTTCAGTCCCCATATCTACTTGTTGCTGTTTTCTCAAAAAATCCATTTTTACATTAGAAAGCACTTGAGAAGGACAAACCCGGAGCTACCATTATTCCGATTATTATATCTAGTGACAAAACTCAAGTTACGCTTTTTCGAAATAAATCTGCATACCCTGTCTATATGACTATTGGTAATCTCCCGAAAGAAATACGCCGAAAGCCTTCTCAACAGGGCCAGATACTTCTTGCCTATCTTCCCTCAACTCGGTTACAAGAAATCAAAAACAAGGCACAACGACGACGTGTACAGGGGAATCTTTTTCATGCGTGCATGTCTCATCTAGTCACACCTTTGAAGCAGGCTGGAATTGATGGCGTAGTAATGCAGAGTGGGGATGGTGCAAAGCGGCGTTGTCATCCACTTCCTGCAGTTTACATTGGGGATTATCCCGAGCAGATGTTAGTCACCTGCGGTTATTATGGGGATAGTCCAACGTGTAATGTTGGAAAGGAGGATTTGGGTTCTTTTCCTTGTACAGCCTCGCTACGTGATGCAGCGGCAGCTATCGATGCAGCAAAAACCGTACAAACTGATGTATGGACTCAGATGTGTCTTGAAGCTAATATCAAACCAGTACAACATCCTTTCTGGGAAGATTTGCCCTATACCGACATTTTTCGTTCGATAACTCCTGATCTACTGCATCAGTTGTATCAAGGAGTCATGAAACACCTGATAAAGTGGATTACCGACATTTGCGGTGCTGATGAGCTCGACGCTCGTGTTCGTCGCTTACCTCCTAATCATGGTATACGGATCTTTCATAAAGGAATCTCATCACTCTCACGGGTCAGTGGTGCAGAGCACAAGCAGATATGCTTGTTTCTGCTTGGCGTCGTGATCGACATCCCTTCCCTCAGTACGCATCAGTCCCGCAAGCTTTTACAAGCTACCCGTGCTCTTCTTGACTTCTTGTATATTGCCAACTACCCCATCCATTCTACCGAAACTCTCGAAACTCTCGAATTGTCGCTAGCTCGTTTTCATGAGAACAAGGATATTTTTATTCAACTCGGGGCTCGAGAGCACTTTAATTTTCCCAAGATTCATTCTCTCTGTCACTATACTCGTGCTATTGAGCTATACGGTACCTGTGACAACTACAATACGGAGACGACCGAAAGATTGCATATCGATTTTGCAAAAGATGCATATCGTGCATCCAACCGAAAGGATGAATACGTCCAAATGACGAAATGGCTCGAACGTCGAGAAAAGATTCTGCACCACACAAATTATCTAGTCTGGCGGATAGAAAACCAGCTGTCGGCACCTCTTTCAACCCCTCTTATGACCCCGATGGATCGAGATCTGACACCATGTGACACCATCACCATGAAGCGGTTCGACTTTCCTGGAGCTCAACGCACACTTATGGATATGAAGTACACATTAGCACAGAAATTGACCAAAAATCCCTCGGTGTCTACTGTTACCTTTACCCGAATTGAAGATCGAGGTGAACGAGGTTACAGAGCAACTCTATTCCAGAGCGCTCTGCGGAGATTTGTGGTGCAGTTTCGAAACCCAGAATTATCAGCTCGACAGGTCCGGCAGCAATCTCAAGATATCTTTATGCCCTTTGGAAGCGTCGATGTATATCATAAGGTAAAATTTGTTAATTACGACCTATACGGTAACACGACTCTTGATTCAGTCTCATGTCGTCCTCGGCGCCATAATGCTGATCACCGTGTCGTTGAATACTCACATTTCGACACCGTTCTGCTTAAAATTAAAGACCAAACTACAAGGAATTCGAGTTCAAACACGGATGAAGGTAGCCATTTAAGGGGTGAGTTCAAACTTTAGTACTCGATGGGGCAGATTCTTATTCAAGTTTAAATTAAATTCATCATTATAGACTTACGCGTTGGTCGAGTTCGAGTCATATTTTCATTACCCGAGAGCAAACTTGATGCTCTTTTCGGATCACAAGCTCGACCTCCAAAGCACTTGGCATATGTTGAGTGGTACACAAAATTTTCGGCATATCCAGAAGCCTCTTCTGGCCTATATCGAGTCAAGCCCGAAGTGAACACAGATGGCTCCCCTGTCGCTTCGATTGTTCCGTTAGAAATGATTAAACGTAGTGTTCACTTGTTACCAAAATGGGGAGGATCAGCACCAGCAGGGTGGACATTTGAAAATGTTTTGGATGAGTGTTCTACATTCTACGTTAACATATTTAAAGATGAACATATGTATATCAATTTTGTCCATCAGTAGCTCCTTATCTCAATCTTGAATTAAACATGTATGATCTCGAACTTCAGTGTAATTCTCTTGAATTATGAATGTAAAAGTTGACTGCTCAATAATTACTAATAATGTTCATAGCGAAGCTGGAACTTCAGTGTAATTATCTGGAATTATGAATGTAAGATCTGGAGGCTCAAGAATTACTAATAATTCTGGACATTACGGAGGTGATTGATAATACTTGGTAATTACCAATAGATTACTGGGCATTATCTCTGGGCGGTTTTCCTGATATGATGTACATGTAATCAAATACAAAATCTCAGAATCATAAATAATTCGAAACTAAGTACTATGGTTACCAGCCCTCTAATTTTCCTTTCCACTAGACCACTTTCCTGAACGCGTCAGTCTAGCAAACACGTTGGATGTTTCTCTGAGCTGTTGTGACGCAGGAGGGCAGTGATGCTCTTTTGCCGCTTCCACAAGTTTGGTTAGAAGTTTTGCTTCATCAAGGTAGAGAACATTTCTTGTGTTCTTTCCTCTGACGGTGTTCAGAACAGCCTTGTAAGAAACAAGATATACCTCCTGACTTCCCAATCCAGAGTCATTCAAGTTCTTCTCCACATTCTGACGAGTCTGCGACTTGTATTCTTCGATTGCGACGTCCAGCACCGTTTCGAGTCTAGATGCCTGCTCATCTTCATCCAATGATTCATCCTCTTCAATGCTATCAACCAAAGTCCTCTTTATGTTTTCAACCTGGTAATCAGACTTGGAACGAACAATAAAAGCGGGGATCTTCCATCGCTCGCAGTTTCGCAAGATGGCGATATCAGTGGCCGTGAAGCGATTGTCGAAAAGCACAATGATGGCATCGAAGATGTAGAGACCCTGTTTGTTGAAGTAATCCCAATCCTTGATGGTGAGCGTGCCTGCTCCCGGAACATCGTACCAAACACAAGGTTTTTCGGGGTTCGGATCGGGGTAACGTCCTACTATGACAGTCGTCTCTGTAAAACCCGTAGCAGCTGCACTCACAGTCTGATTGAGGACTCCACGAAATGCATTTACTAGAGAGGACTTTCCACTTCCCGATAACCCTGCGATAGCGAAGTGGAATTTACCCTCCTGATACTGATATGCCTGGAGTGTACGAGCATATAGTGTTGCACATGACTCCGCTCGGCTCCGACTAGTCGATGAGTCGAGTCTATTTTTAAGCGAGCCGAGTCTAGCCATTGACTCCAGACTCGGCTGACTTTGAGGCGACTCGACTCCGACTCGAGTCGACTCGGGTCGCTTATAACTAGGCTGGAAAAAGTTGCGGTTCTTGGCACCGGCAACCCATGCAACTCTGCCGGTATGCTTTAAGCGGCTTACATCACTTTCATAATAAATTGCCATTTACTCACTGTTTCAAGTTAAATTACTAATAAATCCGTGAGTGAGTTTTTTAATGTAAGCGAGTGACTTGAGCGACTCGAGTGGGAGTGAGTCGAAAAATAAAGACTCGACTCCGGAGTCACCGGCATTTTGAGTCGGAGTCACCCGGAGTCGAGCCGGAGTGAGCCAAAGTGGAGTTCTGACATCACTACGAGCATACTCCTCTGGAGTGGGCCAGGTGACAGGCTGAATACCATTCGCCAGGTCATCTTTCGCTTTCTTCATCTCTTCCATCGCCTCTTGGGCAGCTTTGTTTGACCTCTCCTGTTCTACCCTGGCATTTTCGGCAGCAACTTCCACTGCCTCTCTAGCGATCCTCGCCTGTTTCATAGCCTCTTCTGCTTCTGCCTTTCTCCTCTCAGCCTGTTCCCTTTCACGTCTCTCTCCCTCTGCCCGCTCTCGTTCTCTACGTGCATTTTCCTCTCCTGCCCATGCTCGCTGGTCAGCATTTCTCTTCTCCTGTTCTGCCCTTTCTCTCCACTGTCTTTCCATTTCTGCTCTTCAATTGGCTTCTTCCATGGCTTCCCTTGTCCGCCTAGCAGCTTCGGCTTCGGCTAATCTCAGTCTTTCCGCTTCAAGCCGAGCCCTTTCGGCCTGTTGTCTAGCTTGTTCCGCTTTCAAGGCTTGTTCTTCTGCGCGTCTTCTAGCTTCTGCCTCTTCTCTGTGTCATTGTTGGATGGCTTCATGTTGATTATTTCTGTGTTTGCTAGAACGGCCTCCCATGAGTCTAATTGTTAATACTTAGGTATGAGAGAAAATGAAAATGAAACACAATCTTATGGAACGACAGCAGGGCTTATGTCGGAAAAAAAGTTTCGTCATTACAATGAGATCGGCATTATAACGGCATCGTAATATAATCATAAATCAGAACCGGCATTATAAATCAGAACCGGCATCAAATACAATCATAATTGGAACCGGGTCATTATAATCGCTGATGACCTGGGAACAACCGAAGCCAAAAACAGCTTATACTAAGTTGTAGGGCCTGCTCGCGCGGCACCGCCCGCTACCTCAACGCTTCAACCACACCAACCCAAACTTAATACAATACAAAATGGGAGGCGACTAAGTTTTCTAGCTCTTTCCAGCTGCTTGTAGCGGGCGACATTAATGCCATGAGAGGTTGCAATGTTGAGTAAAGATGCAACAGGTATCCTCTCAAAGTTGGACGGCAATTGTACAATATGGGGAAAGTTAGAGGTGCGTGCATGACGTTGGAAGACTCTGGATACTTTTAGCTTCGTTTTTTGTCCTTGAACCTGTAACATACGGTGTAAATCAATTCTATTTCCAGTCACACGATCTACAACAAATTGGTGGACATGACGGCTGTCAAGAACGAAGGTGATCACGAGAACGTAGGTTTTATATGGGTAAAAGGCAAAGCTAGCACAGACTGGGACCAAAAATGCATTTGCCTGCCAAAACATGCAAACGGGACCCACACGATAAGACCCACTACTTAAGGTAGCGGGAATAGAGTGCCCTCAAAATATATTTGTCTAAGTACCTTACATCGCTCAGTGATGCCATTTACAGCAAAATGGACTGATACCCGAGCTGATATCAGTCCTCTCCATGACATTGTAATTGCTTCACATTGTATTACTCGCTGGTCAAACAGCTTGCATGACTTTCAAGCTGGAGAATATTCCTCATGTTCGAGATGGAGTACTTGACAAGTGGTGACAAATCAAGCTTATACAATGTACCACTTCTTGTCGCTTTCTTGGTTTTTTTACATGACTTTCATGTGTCTTTTGGCTTATCGGAATATATAAAGTTAATTTATTAAGGAATACCAGAGCAGAAGGAGAGGAATCGAGGTGTACGAAGGCGGAAATGCTGAAAAGGGGTCATGTGAATAACATTAGCTTATACATTAATAATTTGGACTGGCGTGGCCCAGCCCTATGAGAAAAAAAAATAGACTACATACACACTAATTGTGTATTGCTAGTCTGGTTTAACGAGACTAACTCGCAACAGACAATGATTGTGGTTATATACTTGACCGTAGCTTCTAGCTTCTGCCTCTTCTCTGTGTCGTTGTTGGATGGCTTCGTGTTGATTATTTCTGTGTTTGCTAGAACGGCCTCCCATGAGTCTAATTGTAATAGGTATGAGAGAAAAACAATCTTATGGAACGACGGAGGGGCTTACGTTGAAGTATGCTCTAGTAAAAGGGTTTATGCAAGCGAGGTCTACAGTAGGCCATACCATGGGTTAGTCACAAGAAACCTCGATATCGACTCGTGTACAAACGAGTCAGTGTCGTATAGACTCACAGAAGTTTGGGTCTGCTAAAGGCTACTTGGAGGCCTGTCGAAAGGATGGGTGGTAAGGTCAGTGAAGCTTGGGCTTAGCTTTTTTATCCTGTTCGGTGCTCTCATCAGAACATTTCACAATGTGACAATGACATTACGCGCAGACTTGAGCACGGTGACGTTCTTTGGTGAGATTGTCAAAGAAAGTTCCATTTCTCTGGATCTATTCCCACTTCCGACTCACTGATCATTTCACTGCCTTGTGAAAGACAGCTCGTAATAGATGAAAGTTTAAACAAGCGCCGGTGATGTGAGAAGGCTGATGTTCGACAGCAAGAATCGGGGTTCAAGCAATACAGTTGGCAGAGGTCTCTTAATCCTTTAACACGATCAGTTAGACTCGCAGGATTCAAGTCCGTCGAAGGAGAACGGGGGCTGTAGACGACAAGGTTTCATGAAGTTTTCATACCGGGATACGTATTTTCCGTGTTATGTCTTCCCCAAAGAGGGGATAGTGATCAGATAGCTTGTACAGTTTTGAACAGACGCTGACTGTGCTTCATTCAAAAAGTACAAAAATGGTAAGTACACCGACCTGGAAGGCCAGGGTATAGGGTAAGTTCTGAGATGTGCTATACTCTCAGTACAGCATCTGTGATCAGCGAAAGTTAAAATTGAAGGGGCACTACTCAGCTGAGTTGTGACAGCTAGTAGCAACTTGAAGGAGGCATTAATCGAGTGCTGAGCGTTTGAGTACCAAATACCAGTTTCAAACATAGCGCAGGTAAATGTCATCATTGTCTCCTACATATTGGACGAGCTCATGGTAAGCAGTAAGTAGTAGGGACCCTGTTCTTCGTGGATCGATTCAATCGAGTCTAACATCTCGTCACTGAAAATGTTACCGCTCTGTGCAACTCGATCCCTGAGCTGGTCAGTGAGTTCATCAATTTTTTTGCGTGAACCTTTTGATCTTCAGGGTTTACAACCCAAAGCGTCACTGAGGTTCACTCAGTTTCATACTTATTGGGAAAAGCGAGTACAGATGAAGTCTCAGAAGTGTGAATACTAAAGTAATTAAGTACTGATTGCCACCTCCTTCAAGTTCATCTATAAGTGACACTCCGAGTTCACACCAAATTTCCAGTTGTCTCCGGAGCATTACCGCCACAAGAACAATCACTGACAATATAGGTCTCCTTCTCAATCCTCACAATACTGCCGTCACCCAACTCCTGAGTATCAGAGCTGAAAGACCCGGTACTCTGTAATTGAGGTTGAACAGCAAACTGTATGATAGATCCCGTTCTGAGCTGGGTCACAACATTTGTTATACCGCTATCATTCGTCGTGCAATCGATCATACGGCGGAGGTGGCTTCGGGCATTGAGGGTAGCAAGGAGACTATTAAATTTCACTGGAGGGAACAAGTATGGATGAAATGAGGCGGCGAGGCTGTAAGTAGTAGACGAGCTTACGCTGAGCGGTTACAAAATCCATGACTATGGCAAGTTCGTTCTGGGGTTTAACGAGAATAAGGACCAGTTGGACGAATACAACCACTCTGTCCAAAAGGCATCAGTTCAGTAGTCTATAAACCAAGTCACAAGTCCCAATCAAAGAGCCAGTCTGGTACTTACGTAGTCAAAACATAACGATTGATTGCGTAGACGACCAACGTGTTTATGAGCTTTGTCGTTCTTGGTGGAAAGTCGGCGATAGGTAATGACAGTAAGAAATCCGGTTCAACAGGAAAGGAGAAAAGCATTCTACATTCAAGTGGCGGCCACTACTCACTTCTTGAATCCAGTTCGAGAATCTAAAAGAATGGAACAAAGAGAGACGGAGATGATCGTGTCGGGGATGATCCTTAATACTAGCACCGGGACCACTGTGGAATACTGCCGGTATATCCCATTAGGTAAAAAGAATTATGGGCATGAATAGTCGACACATAGTGATTTTGGAGTTTAAAGTAATATTAGGCTTACCACAAAAGATGTCGACATCATCTGCATAGGGAACCAGACCTGGAACCTACATGGTATAATGGCAAGTGGTGACGATGAGCCTTTCAATTTTTTCCGAGTTCCTGAATAAACGTCAACTTTGATTCAGACTTACCGTCTTACAGTAACGACTGGAAGCATTAGGAGTCCAAAAAAAGATTCATTAGAGATCGTACCAGGCAAATCTAGAAAAAGACGCACATATCCCTAGCGCGAGATGAGCAAGAATCAAAGGAACCTATCAAGTAGTCAGTTTCGACTCGTTTTCGAACGAACTGAGTCAGATAGAGGGTGTATTCTCTCGTCTCTCAGAAAAAAGGGAATAACAAACACACCACTACGCCGGTGAGAATGATTCTCAACGTTCTTTTGGCCACTAACATTCAGAGTCGTGTTGAACAATCTACAAGTCAGTTTCTACGATCCGAATATTTTTTGGATTCCCACTGACATTGGCGAATGACGTGCAGGAGGAAACTGTTTTTGAAGTCACATAATATTCGAGTTCGGTCCAGTTTGAGCACTACAAAACTTCCTAGGATAATCTAGGATAACTTACGCTTGAATCAAAAAGCACATGACAGTCTAGGAGATTCAATATCATTTTCAACTCACCAGAAAACGAACAAGACTTACTCCTAGAACACCTGGTGCCTAGAATCCAAAGGATGGATGATTCAGTGACCATTTATAGGAATCAGAAAATACCATCATTTGTACGCACGTAAAACGACCTAAAAACACAAAACTGTCATTAATATCTCATTGACAAGAACCTGGAAATCGTAAATGTAAACAAATAGACATATTCACGAACCAGTCTCCCTCAATCAAGAGTTGTGGTTTGGTATAGCTGAGAACCAGAAAATGGTACACATCAACGCAGCCTATAGTCAAATCGAAGAATTCCCACGATCAGCATACGCGCATCGACACCACAAAAGACAGTATAAAGAGATTATTTACTCAGGGTGGTGAAACTTGTTCCCAGAACACTCGAATAAATGGTGATTAAAACTTGGCGAGCGCGGGGGCAAAATGAGGGGACGACTGTGAACATACAGCAAAGAGGAAACCTATTATTGGTCTCATTGACTCTTCATGTTGATGGAAAAACAAAAAGTTCTTGGGACGCACCAAAAGTTTGATGAAAATGCTATCCTCGGGGTATTTCATAAAATAAATATAACTCTGTCATTTCGGGGAAGTCGGTTAGCCATCAGGGCCACTTGAACAACTCGAAGAGAGACTCGAGAATGGAGACATGTAGTTCTCTCATGCTTTGCTGACCTGGAGAATAGAGATACCGTATAAACAAACTCCAATGACCATACAAATGAAGGCAGATCCTGAGGAACGTAAAAAAAAGCATCTTGAAACATACATGTCAGCGGATATTTTAAGTGCACACTCACCATAGCTTTGTTCAAACGCAGTTTGGGATAGCGGAGTAGGACGATCGGGTAGTCCAGACATAGCTAGTATCGTTGGTGGGTAATGTGGGGCTGCTTCAGGTGGTTAGAAGTATGACACCTTCATCTATGTATATAGTAACTTACTATCCCAGACATCAAGAAGCACTGTAGGCTGCGACGGGGATCACAAAGAGCCATGAGCTCAAGTCCCTTCCATTCGACAATCTCAACTTGAAGTTTCCAACGGATCTCTGTTGACATATATCATTCGGAAGCAGTAAGAACAGAAATCCGTATGATCGGCCTGGATCGCTCGGCTAGGGGGCTTTGCAATTATGGCGATGTAAGAATGTAAATGCGGCGCTTCTATGTGCATCGTGAAAGACCAGTCAGCTGCTTCAGAAACTTAGTAGATCTGTATTAGGGGAACTTCCGATTCTTAAATCGTTGTGCCCGCAAGCGCTGGCTCCAAGCCGGAGCCGAGCTGCTGACGAGCCAGTCACATGGCTCGGCTCTCAACGGCTCGGCTCGAGCCAAATTTAGCCGACTGGAGCCGAGCCATTGCAATACATAACTCCACCTTTCTTCAATAAACAATCAATGTCATATATTTTTAACGGAGCATAGTAGATACCTAGTCTGAGTGGTCATCTTTTATTCCTGCAATGCATTGAAATATCTCCCACCAGTTACTACCCTGCCTTTGAGCACTGGGGTGAAACAGCAAGAGTACGGCAGCCCATTTGGCTGCACCCTCAAATAAATAAAAGCCATAGGCATCAGGACTTGTTACTCTGGTAGCAGACCGATTAGTGTCGTCAAATACTTTTTCAAGTCAGTATTTTACTATTACATCTGACAACTGAGACTCACACCTTCTAGAGCCTATAGACAGCATCCTGTGCAGAGCTTCAGGGTCATCCAAGTACTGTACTATGCTCCTGAGCTGGGGATTGAGGAATTACTGTCTGGCTTGGATCAGCAATCAGGTAAATTTTTTGATGCTCCAAACAGATCCACTTGCAGGGAAGGGATGCATGCCAAAAATGCTTGATGGCTTCATAGGGGACAATATGAAGTTGGGCTTCTATCTTGCTTCTTGATAGGTTTTTTTTTTTTGAGAAATACACAGAACATCTTCAACTGATTAATATCAGCTTGTGCAGTGGGTAACCATTTAAAGTGTTGACACATTGAAACTTGAAATATTTGACCCAAAAAAGATCCCATCAGGCAAAAGTGATATTGCTAATAGAAGCTTGAGTGTTCTTCCACCTATTTGGTAAAATAAAAAAAACTGACACTATGACACTAGAGTCAGCCTTCCTGGCTTTGTTCCAACACTTGTTTACAGTCATGTTCTCAATTTGGGTTTACATTCATACTCATTATTGTATAAGACTCATGTACCAATAAATATTACCTCACCTGTTTCTCTGGTGTCATTTGTAGGCCAAGCAGGATTTATCTCAATGTATCATTCTTAGTACAGACAAAACATCAATCTTGATAGATGTAACAATACCAAGCATGTAACAATATAAAAGATGTAACAGTATCAAAGATTCAACAATATCAAAGATTTAGCAATCAGAATGGTTTCCATCATGTCTGATGATAATGAACACAGCAAGCTTGCAATTCTTTGATCACAAATTCTGAAGTAATACTGTATCGTTTTGATCAAGTGTTCAGTCATGCATCATAGCCAAAAAAATCTGGAGCCATTTTTAATTTTTTCTGGATTTTTCGGATTTCTTTTGGTTTTTTTTTGGCCAAAATTTTGCGAATGACTGAATACTTGATCAAAACGATACAGTAAAGTACTGATCACCACATCCTTCAAGTTCTTCTATGAGTGACACTCTGAGTTCACACCAGATTTCCAGTTGTCTCCGGAGCATTAGTGTCCCAAGAACAATCACTAACAACATAGGTCTCCTTAGGCTTCTCAATCCTCACAATACTACTGTCACCCAACTCTTGAGTATCAGAGCTGAGAGACCCAGTACTCTGTGATTGAGGTTGATTAGCAAACTGTACAACAGATCCCGTTCTGAGTTGGGCCACAGCATTTGTTATACCACTATCATTCATTGTGCGATCGATCATGCGACGGAGGTGGCTTCGGGCATTGAGGGTAGCAAGGAGACTATTAAATTTCACTGGAGAGAACAAGTATAGATGAAATGAGACACTGTAAGCCTTCAGAAGCAGGTAGAAGTAGTAGACAAGCTTACGCTGAGCGGTCACAACATCCATGACTATGGCAACTTCATTCTGGGGTTTAACAAGAATAAGGACCAGTTGGACGAACACGACCATTCTGTCCAAAACGTAGCCATCAGTTCAGGTAGTCTATAGACCAAGTCACAAGTCCTAATCAGGAGAGTCAGCCTGGTACTTACGTAGTCAAAACAAAACGATTGATTGCGTAGACGACCAACGTGTTTATGAGCTTTGTCGTTCTTGGTGGAAAGTCAGCGATAGATAATGACAGTAAGAAATCCAGTTCAGCAGAAAAAAGGAGAAGAGCGTTCTACATTCAAGTGGCAGCCACTACTCACTTCTTGAGTCCAGTTCGAGAATCTAAAAGAATGGAACAGAGAGAGACGGAGATGATCGTGTCGGGGACGATCCTTAATACTAACAGCGGGACCATTGTGGAATACTGCCAGTGTATCCCATTAGGTAAAAAGAATAATGAGCATGAATCGACACATAGCGATTTTGGAGTTTAAAGTAATATTAGACTTACCACAAAGGGTGTCGACATCATCTGCACAGGGAACCAGACCTCGAACCTACATGGTATATAATGGCAAGTGGTGATAATGAGCATACTTGTTTTTTTTTTCGAGTTCCTGAACAAACTTTGACTTACTGTCTTACAGTAATAACTAGAAGCATTAGAAGATTGATTAGAGATCGTACCAAGAAAATCTAGAAAAAGACGCACATATCCCTATCGCGAGATGAGCAAGGATCAAAGGAACCTATCAAGTAGTCAGTTTCAACTCGTTTTCGAACGAACTGAGTCAGACTGAGGACGTTTTCTCTCGTCTCTCAGAAAAAAGGGAATAACAAACACACCACTACGCCGGTAAGAATGATTCTCAACGTTCTCTTGGCCACTAGCATGTAAAGTTGTGTTGAACAATCTATAAGTCAGTTTCTACGACTCCATCCAAATATTTTTTGGATTCCCACTGACATTGGCGAATGACGTGCAGGAAGAAACTATTATTCAAAATCATGTAATATTCGAGTTCAGTCCAGTTTGAGCACTACAAAACTCCCTAGGATAACCTACGCTTGAACCAAAAAGCACATGGCAGTCTAAGAGGTTTAATATTATTCTCAAATCACCAGAAAACAAACAAGACTTACTCCTAGGGGGCCTGGTGCCTAGAATCCAAAGGATGGATGGTTTAGTGACCAGTTATATATAGGAATCAGAAAATACCATCATTGTACGCACGTAAAGTGACCTAAAAACAAAACACCAAAAAACCCAGATTGTCATTTACAAGAGCCTGGAAATCGTAAATGTAAACAAAGAGACATATTCACGAACCAGTCTCCCTCAATCAAGAGTTGTGGTTTGGTATAGCTGAGAACCAGAAAATGGTACACATCAACGCAGTCTAATAGTCAAGTCGAAGAATTTCCACAATCATTGATTAGCATACGTGCATTGACGCCACAAAAGACAGTATAAAGAGGTTATTTACTCAGTGTGGTGAAAATTGTTCCCAGAACACTTGAGATTTTTGAATAAATGGTGATTAACTTGGCGGGCGCGCGTGCAAAATAGGGGGGGGATGACTGTGAACGTACATCAAAGAGGAAACCTATTGGTCTCAATTTACTACACATTTTGATTGAAAAAGAAAAGGTTCTTGGGACGTACCAAAAGTTTTATAAAAATGCTATCCCCGGGATATTTCATAAAATACATATAACTCTGTCATTGTCGGGGAAGTCGGTTAGCCATCGGTGAACAACTCGAAGAGAGACTCGAGAATGGAGACATGTAGTTCTCTCATGCTTTGCTAACCTGGAGAATAGAGATACCGTATAAAAAAACTCCAATGACCATGCAAATGAAGGCAGATCCTGAGGAGCATAAAAAAGCATCTTGGAACATACATCTCAACAGATATTTCAAGAGCACACTCACCATAGCTTTGTTCAAACTCAGTTTGGGATAGCGGAGTAGGACGATCGGGTAGTCCAGACATAGCTAGTATCGTTGGTGGGCAATGTGGGGCTGCTTGAGGTGGTTGGAAGTATGACACTTTCATCTATATATAATAATATTCCGAACGTCAAGAAGCACTCTGGGCCGCGACGGGGATCACAAAGAGCCATGAGCTCACAAGAAGTCCCTTCAATCCGACAATTCCAATTTGAACTTTCCAACGGATCTCTGTTGACATATATATATCATTCGGTGTCAGCAAAAACAAAAATTCGTATGATTGGTCTGGATCGCTCGGCTAGGGGGCTTTGCAATTATGGCGATGCAGGTAAAAACGCGGAGCTTCTATGTGCGTCGTGAACGACCAATCAGCTGCAGAAACTCGTACCCGACACTTTCTGATGTATTGCTACTTGCTTAGTAGATCTGTATCAGGGGAACTTCCGATTCTTAAGTCGTTGTGCCCGCAAGTGAATGTGCTAATTCAGTTTATTGACTGTGCTGGTGTGATACTTGACCAAAAAGGAATGCATCAGTCTGGTTGTATGATTCGAAGCAATGACAATGATCATGACGACCAGGAGAAAAAGGAAGTCACCCGTTCACGAAAATAATCACTGCCAGTCAGCGCGCAGCAGTATAGTAAATGTTACATCAACAGAGTTTGCCTCGAACGAACTATTTTATCTACGAGCTACAAATTTAGTGGACGCTAGAATCCGTTACTGGCGGTCACTAAACGGTGTGATTTTCAAGTGTCGACAGTTCAGAAAGTGGACGCTTTGGAGTTAGTTCAGATGAGTTACAGTTACATTAGGATATGGATAGGTTTTCATGGCTATCGTGGTTTGAGTTTGTACATAGACATTAGCAGTACACGTTACGTGCTATTAGACTGCAGGACGTCTGTGGTACACGGTACGCGTGTCGTTGGCTTACGAATGAGTCTGGCAAGTGGAACGGGTGCTAACCGATGTTGAAGCTGATCAGATCTTATGCATATATGTCTTTTGACTGGTAATCGGTGACCAGGAGAGAAACTCACAAGAAGTCCGTTGACTTGGAGTCAGGCGCTAGCTACTCAATGACACTGACTTCTACGGTCTTCAGTGGGGCCACCATGGGCATCGGAAATTCAACCAAATGTTCAAATGTAATTGTATTGCTTCGGCGAAATGGTACTTGCGGTGTGTGTTGGCAACTTAAGGGTTGTATCAATTGCATATACCAAGAGGTTGAAGCTCCCCGAGCAGTGAGAGTACTGGCGTTCTAAACCGTACTGAACCACAGCCACCGCAGAGAAAGAGTGCTCTTGCCGCAATTTTCCCGTAGAACACATGAAGACCTTTACGTTGAATAGTGAGCGCTGACTAGGGACTGGTCGGAAATTTTCCGACAATTGTCAACAAACTATTATACTCAACGATCGGGACCTCTAGTTCTCCCTGAGTCGCAGTGAGAGGAGAAAGGCTGATGTCATATATTCCAATATAATGCACTGGCATTGCCAGAGTTGACGAGCCTACAGGCTTCATCGACATCTCTGATTGAGTGTAACTGTTCTCGTCGTGACTACCAGCGTTATCAACCGAAACTCCATGAAGAAAAGTGGGGGCTAAAGCCCGCGTGGCAATTAGCCATCAACGTTTCTGTTACCGGATCAGGAAGTCTAATGCTTTTGATCCAAACATGACCACATCAGTGACCAAACCAGGAACAGGCCATCCTCCGGCCCGAAGTCAGAGGCTTCTGATACAAACAAGACCACATCGGTGACGGACTCCGAGGCAAAAACTTGCATGTAAAGACAATTCCTCCCTTCAGTCGGCCTCGTAAACTTCGATAACTCTCGAGCAGAAACTCTCTCTCCCATTCTAGAGCGATGCAATTGCATTTTCTTTTATCTAAAAGGCGTCACGGTGATTGTAAACTTAAGTCTTGTCACCTCCGGTTCTACCACCACGGAAATTTCAGTCCACACATATGTTTATATATTTACAAAACTACAACACTTAGTACATTCCATGTCAAAGCAAGAGCTAACTCAAGCAACGGTGCTCAACCGCAAGTAATACATATACAAACAGACGAAATCACACCATGAATTCAAGTTCACACCAAATTTCCAGCGGTCTTCCCAGTATTAGCATCCGAAGATTGGCCTTTATCGACATAAGTTTCTTTCTCAATCCTTACAATGCCATCTTCACTCAATTCCTGAGTACCAGAGCTGAAAGACCCGGCACTCTGCAACTGAGATCGAACAGCAAACTGGACTACGGATCCCGTTTTGAGCTGGGCAGCGACATTTGTCATACCGCCGTTGGTCGTAGCAGGATCGTGCATACGACGGAGGTGGTTTCGAGCGTTGAGGGTGGCGAGGAGACTGTTGAATTTCACTGGAAAGAACGAGCGTGGGTGAGACGAGGTGATTTGTATTAGGAGTACTAAATAAGCTTACAGTGAACGGTCACAAAATCCATGGCCATGAAACCTTTGTTCTGGGGTATAGCGAGGACAACGACCATTTGGACGAACACGACCACTCTGCGTCACGAGCAAAAAAGGTAGCGATCAGTTCAGTGGCCCTATGAACCAAGTCACAAGTCACAATCTGGAAAGCCAGGTACTTACGTGGTCAAAACAAAACGGTTTATTGCATAAACGATCAACGTGTTTACGAGCTTCGTCGTTCTGGGTGGAAAGTTAGCGATGGGTAACAATAAGAAATCCAGTTCGATAGGGAAACAGGGGAGAAACTACTCACTTCTTGACTTCAGTTCGAGAATCTAAAAGAATGGAACAAAGAGAGACAGAGATGATCGTATCGGGGACGATCCTAAATACTAACATCGGAACCATCGTGGAGTTCTACCAACCATACCCATTGGGAAAATGAATATCCGAGACGAATCGAGTGTGATCGCGATTTTGAAACTTAAGGTATATTGGACTTACCACAAAGAGTGCCGACATCTGCATAGGGAGCCAGAGTTGGAACCTGCATGAGAGTGGTAAATGTGATGAACCTTGAACGAGCTCGATAAACTTTGACTTGCTGTCTTGTAGTAAAGACTGGAAGCATCAGAAGTCCCGGAGAAATTATTTAGAGATTGTAATAAGCAATCCAACGAAAAGACATACAGAACCCGAAAGCGAGTTGGACAAGAATTAAAGGGACCTATCGAGTTGTTAATTTCGAGTTGTTTTTCGAACGAATCGAGTCAAACTGCAAGGGCGTTCCCGTTTCTCAAAGGAATGAAATACTAAACACACCAAGACGCCTGTGAGAATCATTCTCAGTGTTCCTTTGGCCACTGAGATTCATGAATATGCTCCATAAGTCAGTTTCATGGTTCTTTAAAGAATATTTATTGACTGACATTGATGAATCATGTGCACGAAGAAACTATTCGAGATCACATATATAGCATTCAGGTTTACTATGGTCAGTCCAGTGTACACCACTACAAAGCTTGCCTGGATGACTTACGCTTGAACCAAAAAGCAGACGATAGCCTAAAAGAGCGAGTTTGATACCAATCACGAAACACTAGAAGACGAACAGGACTTACTCCTAGAACCGCTGATGTCTAGAATCCAGAGCATGAATGGTTTAGTGATTAATTAACGGAGGCCGTCGTCATCTTACGCACATAAAGCGACCTAAAAAAAAGTACAGGTCGTCATTATTTATCGATATCTTCCATTGACAAGAATCAAATTGTAAAAAGGGGGAACACGTTCACGAACCATTCTCCATCGATCAAGAGTTCTGGTTTGGTATAGCTGAGAACCAGAAAATGGTACACATCAACGCAGCCTAAATAATCAAATTGAAGAAGAATCCCATAATCATTGATTAGCGTATGTGCGTCGGCGCCACAAAAGATCGTATAGAAGGTTATTTACTCAGGGTGGTGAAAACTGCTTCCAAGACGCTAGAGTTTTTAGTGATTAAAAACTCGGGCACACGAGTGCAAGATAACAGGGAATTGTTGTTTGGACGTACACCAAAGAGGAAACCTATTGGGTTTCGGTTTACTACTGGTGTTGGTGAAAGATATTTGGGACATACCAAAAGTTTCATGAAAACGCTGTCCCCGGGGTACTTCATAAAATACGTA
The DNA here is from genome assembly GCA_004369135.1 of Dendrothele bispora CBS 962.96. NCBI lineage: Eukaryota > Fungi > Basidiomycota > Agaricomycetes > Agaricales > Dendrothele > Dendrothele bispora. The sequence goes on from ML179642.1 coordinate 64,236, forward strand.
TAGCTCTGTTATTGTCACCGGGGAAATTGGTTGGACATCAGGGTTGAACAACTCGAACGAAGAAATAGCTCCCTCATGCTTTGCTGACCTGAAGAACAGAGATGCCGTATAAACAAACTCCGATGACCGTGCAAATGTACGCAGATCCTGAGGAAAAAGGTATCCATGAGCGTACAATCCCAATTTTTCGAGTGTATGCTCACCATAGTTCTGTTCAAACGCGGTTTGCGACAGGGGAGTAGAACGATCGGGTAGTCCAGACATAGCTAGTATCGTTGGATGGTGTCAGGTATTATTGAGGTTCCCTAAGGTGATTAGAAGTATTACCCTTCTCTTCTATATAATCTTGAAATTCGAAAGACCTGTGCCAGAAGCACCATGGGCGGTTGATGGGGAAATGTAGGTATGGGAATCATAAGTCTGGAAAAAGTCACTTCGATTTTCTTACATCCTTATCTTCAAGCTTCCAACGGACTTCCGTGAGTCGATACATCATTTGAGGCCAATAAGAATTCTTGATATCAGCCTGGGTTCGTTCGGTTAGGGGATTCTCAATCATTTTGGTGATGCAATGTATAGAAATGCGGCACCGTCGAAGGAGAGAATTTGCAGATCATTCTTGATGATGGGTATGTGAAGCTGGATTTGGGAAATTTCTGATTGTTGAACCATTGTCCCCGCGCATGGACGGTGTAAATTCAATCTGTTGACTGTGAGAGTGTGGAACTTGGCCTAAGAGGTATGTACAAGCTCCTTGGCAAGATTCAAAACAACCTATAATGACGAGCATGACGAACAAGAGAGGAATTCACCGACTTGAGGTCGGACGGAAAGGTGACCTAACTACTTTTTTCGACCATCAAGAATCCACAGACCATTTTGGCTGTTTGAGACATCTAGAACTTGGAGAGATTGAATACTAAAGCCCCTGTTTGAAGCATTCAGAATTTGGAGAGATTGAATTCTAAAGTCTATGAAATGTGTTGCAACGACAGAACGGTCCTTACGGTTCGGGCTGGTAAGTTAAGTTTGTTGTATCACTGTATAGACTAAGTTAATGTTTTCGTAAATGTTTTACGACCTCCAATACAACCCGGCTTTATCCCGAGTCAAAGGAAGACTTAAATTACAGGAAAGGCTTGATGAAAATGACTCGGATATCGTTAGAAAAGGGTGCGGTACGCCCTAACTGGGATGAGGAAAAGGGAATTCTCCGAAACATGAGCGCTAAGATCCGAAGTTCATTTCTGTGTTTCATGAGAACTGAGTTCATAACTCACCCATGTATGGTGCAGTCGCCGCGGAGAAGGTATCAAGGAAACGCTCGCAGCAGTTTTCCCATAAAACCAACAAGGATTTTCAGGTCGAGCTCTAGCCGAGTGATTGATGGGGAAAGTTACACGTTGTCATGAGAGGGGAAGGCGGAGAGTCATGAATTATTGTCAGAACGGACAAGATTGTATGCGTTGTCCGGGATGGCGCGCCTACAGGCTCCTCCAGTACTCGAATGTTACTAGTAGGAACATTCAATCGGACAGTAGCAATCTGATAACGACTTGAATAACTGTTTTAGCCTTCACAATGCATCAAAGAAGTTGCAATTGGCTATTTGTATCTAGAACTTGGAGACTAAAATAGAAACTATTAACTGTGGTGCAACAGCAGAAGGGAACTTATGATCTGTATTGGTAAGTACCCGTTCATCGGAATGGAGGTTCGGTGGAGATGATATCATTAGAGAAGGGTTTTGCGGTTGGAATGCATTCTAACATTTTTGGGACTGAGAAAAAAAGGGGGCTTTACGAACAGTGAGCACTGGAAATTATGAATTCGTTCACAAGAGCACCGAGATTATATAACTCACATATCGATATCCACCGCGGGGAAAGGATCAAGGGAACTTCTGCTGCATTTTTCCCGTAGACACACGAGGATCTTGACATCGGGCGCTGGCAACTGGATTAATAATACACAACAACAAGAACATCTAGTTCT
>ML179643.1:11657-22302 GCA_004369135.1 Dendrothele bispora CBS 962.96
ATGCAGGAGCTGATGTGAATGCCCAAGGTGGTGAATATGGAACTGCCCTGCAGGCAGCTGCAGCTGCATGGCAAGGAGATGAAGGTATCGTGAAGCTGCTGGTGGATGCAGGAGCTGATGTGAATGCTCAAGGTGGTTTCTATGGAAATGTCCTGCAGGCAGCTGCATATCATGGGCATGAAAAGATTGTGAAGCTGCTGATTGATGCAGGAGCTGATGGAAATGCCCAAGGTGGTGAATATGGAACTGCCCTCCATGCAGCTGCAGCTGCATATGAAGTAAATGAAAGAATTGTGAAGCTGCTGGTGGATGCAGGAGCTGATGTGAATGCCCAAGGTGGCAAATATGGAAATACCCTACAGGCAGCTGTATATAGAGGAAATGAAGGGACTGTGAAGCTGCTGGAGCTGATGTGAATGCCCAAGGTGGTGAATATGGACTTGTCCTGCAGGCAGCTGTATATAGAGGAAACACAGGGATTGTGAAGCTGCTGGTGGATGCAGGAGCTGATGTGAATTCCCAAGGTGGTAAATATGGAAATGCCCTCCAGGCAGCTGCATATGGAGGAACTGAAGGGATTGTGATGCTGCTGGTGGATGCAGGAGCTGATGTGAATGCCCAAGGTGGTGAATATTGAAATGCCCTGCAGGCCGCTGCAGCTGTCTATGGAGGAGGTGAAGGGATTGTGAAGCTGCTGGTGGATGCAGGAGCTAATGTGAATACCCAAGGTGGTTTCTATGGAAATGCCCTGCAGGCAGCTGCATATAGAGTCAATGACAGTATTGTGAAGCTGCTGGTGCATGCAGGAGCTGATGTGAATGCTCCATCAGGAAAATCATACCTGGATAGTGAATGTGACATTACCAGAAATTACTGTTAATATCATTTAATTAATGACATTAACAATAGGGACGGTCAAACTGGGACATGAAAAATGTCCGCTGAATGGGATATAATGATTAAATTTATTCAAATCAGCGACAGTCGTGTTGACCGACCCGCTTTTTATTTTGGTAAATGTAAATATTATTTCCGAGAAATAGGATGTAGTACTATACAGTACGTACCCTACCTAGATCCTGTTTACCATGCCTTAATTGCCGGCTCCAACGAGCTCAAGAGCTCATCCAGACTAATAGTACATCGAGTACATCAAAAACCGCAAGCAACGTGCCAAGAGGGTGTGCCGTGCAGCAGAAGCACTTTGACATGCAGACAGCACAACACCGGAGTAGAGACTATCAAATAAAGTTTCTACCAGTACTAAAACCCTAACCTTAGAATAATCCAGTGGGTGAATAAAATATTTCATTCAGCGACATGCATCCGCGACTTTTTAGTCGCGGATTCAAGAAAAAGAAAATACTTTTTTTATTATTTTTTAAATCAATCCGCGGGTACTTCAGCGGCCTAAAAAGCGCCAGTTTGACCGTCCCTAATGTTAGCAGATATTACTGATAAATTTGTTGGCCCCCCCTACACAATAACAGTTCTTATTCCTACATTAGCTATGCATACTGGTACTGTATCTAATCATATCATCATACTAACAATAACCTACCACTTCATTATCTTCGCATTTGTTCATTTTATATCACATTAAAGAAAATACACAATGGGCCAATTGCCTTTCTCATTGGAGGGAGGATCAATACAAAATATAGTACAAATTGCTTGAGTCAATTAACTTGTCTACTCCCTAAGAGCAATGCACCCAGCCCAGCGCCAACAAATTCACTGAAACACCATATGCTTCCACCCGTTAAACTCACTGTTTGCTACCAGGTAGGGCAGTCTACAAAAGGGACAGTAGTGGAGCAAGGGGCTCAAAATACTTTGTCTGGAGCAAAAAGTAGCAAACAATTATTGTCATCGATCAAACATGTTGGTATACATTTAAATAGAAGGAGAATGCTCACAAAACATATTATAGAAAACTTCTTGCTCTGAGGACCAAAGCATGGTAATATGCCGTGCGAAAATTCTTGCATTTTAACTGTCAATATTGCGGCTACAAGTGCCGATATTGTTACTTTTAAAGGGAATAAGAGGACTGTAGTGAGCCCTAAACTGTCAGTCAAAGTGCAGTATAGCTACTAAAACCAGAAGTGGTGAAATAACTTCAGATTATTATTAATTCAAGGTTATTATGGTCTATACTAGTCTCGAGATTGTAAAAACCTTCGATAATGACTTGGGACTGATGCTGTTGACTACTGATATCAGGAGGAACAGCATATCAGATGCTCAACTTGTATATATTGTCACGATCCTAAGGGAAGGGGAACTGTTATGATTGGGAATCGAACCTTCGGCTTGATGCTGAGTTGCCACAACGTGTGCCACACAACAATCTACTTACTGATCAGACTATGTCTTGACTAGGAGTAACTATGCAAATTGTGATGAATGGAAATCTAGAAGGACCAATTGTGGAGGTGTATAACCACCTACCCATCTAAAACGTCCATTAGATTGGCAATGATTGACGATATAAAGGATACATCAGAGTTGCCACCTTGATTGAAGGGGTAAAAGCTGTAAATATTGGAGTCTAGAATGGGCCAATGTCTTACTGATACACTGCAGAAGATCGGGAATATCATAACTCGGACGCAAAGCTGTAGACGGGTGACTGCAGGTTCCGATATCATGACCCAAAGAATCAAATGCACAGAACGGTTGAACGGTTGAGATCAAATACGATTGACTACAACGCAGAGAACAAATATTCTGAAACCATGTAGTATTATACACAGACTGAGTACTATATCAAGTAGGACTATACCCAGTTTTGGTAGTAGCACATGGACAAAGACATTTAATAGTTTCTGTAGAACGGAGAATTCACACGAGAGTAATGGCTCGTAAATCGGTTGATTATTCCAGTAAGCTACCAAAGTATTTATGTAAAATGTACTAATAAGATCAGAGAATAAACAATAAAAGTACTATAAGATCGATAAGTAAACAAGAGAAATAAGAACAAAATCAATGATATAAGAAGATCGTGTCCGTGTATAATGGATTCCGATGTCGCGGCCGTAGCAACACTGGCTCGGCACTCCGCTTCCTTCAACAGTTTCTTTTAGTTTATTTTAGCAGACTCTCAAGTTTAATAGTTTCTTATTTACAGTAGTATAAATAGGGTCCAGGATTGGCATTGAAAAGGCAGATTAGTACTGTGGACACGTAGCTGTGTTACTGGTCACTCAAGGGATCTAGGCATCTGGCTTGATCGGACCAGCTGTAGTTCCAAGAATGTCTAAACCTAACAACATCACCTTCAAAGTCTGATACCATTTGGGTACAGCACCCTATATTGTTTGAACAACCTGTGTTATTTGACTTGTGATCCAATTGTGTTGTGTTATTTGCCCACTGAAATTGTGAACTTGTGTTATTTGAACTTGTGTTTGAACTATATTGTGTGTTTTGACTCGAAATATTGTCTATCTGACTGCCTATATTTGAGCCCCACATTCCAAACCTTTGAACTTTGAACTGTTACTACCTATATTGCTACAAAGATCTTGAAGGGTTCTGTCCTTTCAACTTGCATCGCAAACTTGCTAGATCATATACCTCGTACAGACTCACTTTGTGGTGTTTGTTTGGTGTTGTCTAGTCCCACACAGCAGAATATATTGGAGCCCACCGCGAGGGGGTTCTTTAGTAGCAAATTAACATTTGCTTCATTTTCAACTATCAATATCGATAGTTATCATTTTATATCGAATGACTTAACAAGTCAAAATTCCTCCTAGACAAAGACAAACTTCTGAAGGAACAACATCGGTTGAAGCTAGTGATCCAGACTTGTTAGCGAGACAAATACAAGTTTATAGAAAGTTTGTATCTCACTATACAGACCAAACACTTTCATCACAAATCGCAGCTGTAGCAAGGGCTGACCAGTCCTTCCTATACAATACAAGAAACGATGAGAAGCTTTCTAAAGACCCAGAAGGGAATCTCTTGAAGCTCAAACACCTCTACAACTTGTATAACGGTTTGAAAGTTACCTATCCAGATCAATCAGTTCAATCATCATCTTATTTACCACCTATATCGACAGAAATGCCTGAACCAAGTACTGCACCAGCTGCTCCGGCGGCCACTGCACAAACTAGTCAGGAAGGGAATCATCCTTATAGCTTGATCCCTGACTATAGGATATCGAATGAAGCACTTAAGCAGCTTCGAAGTGACAAGCTGCCAAAGAAGTTCAAAGTGCCCCCTACTTTCGATAGTAGTAACCCGAGTCAATTAATGAAATTCCTGGACGAGTTGGAGGAAGTCTTCCAATATGCCTATATCCGTAGTATATCGTTGATGGAGATGCTAGGATCACATTAGCCATCACTTATATGGAGTACCATACTCGTCAATTGCACTAGGTGTTAGCTAAAGAATGTGGGAAAGACTATGACAAGTTCAAAGAAGAACTTCAGAAAGCCTATCCTGAATCGGTTGATAGAGGGAAAGGAAGTATGGCTAGATTGAGAGAAACAGTCAATCAACATTGTATAATTCCTATTGGACAGTATGAGTGCCAATACGCCTCAAGCGATTTTGTGCTTGATACCACATCTTTGACAGGGTTACGAGGCCCTTTAGGGAATCGTCCTTACTAACTCGGGCTGGCTAGGATTCTTTGTGCATCCCCATTTAGCAAATCCTTATTCTATCCCATTCAAATTACGAGACTGGATGATGTCATGAGGTAAGCATTATCACAAGGTCATTTTATTACACGGCTGCCGTTATTCACAGTTTTCACAAAGTCACCGGGTCACCAGACACCGGCACTTCAAACCGGTGACACTTTTCCCACTCGGAAAGTCTGGCGGGGTTTGAAAATCAAACGGCTTGTAGGTGTGGTAGATTATAACCAGTAAGGCTGACTTACAGCAACACCTGATACCTGCAACCCCTCTTTCCGCTCTCGTACAACAATGCAGGTAACAGTAAATTTTATTAGTTGTAACTTCAAACAAATTGTAAGTAGACCACACACACGTCACAAAAACCAGATGAAGTTACCGCCCATGTGCACGAGTCAGAGACAAAATCATCCCACTCAACAACATATTTCTATCTTTCCACAACCTCACTCTGCAGTAAGATCCCACTCAAACAACAACATAATGATGATATATCTATCTTTCCACAACCTTGCAAAGTGTCTACATAAGTATGACTGGCCTCGTACTTGCCACGCGAAGCGATGGCCCACTTCCTGTTGATCTCTGAACTACAGCGTTTTTCCCTTATGTCTCCTACTGCTCCCTACTAGGTGTCGTCTTAGCACTACGACTGAAAATGGTAGCATGTGACAGTGCAGATGTCAGGAATCATTAAATTAAAATAGAAGACATACGTGGCATTTGAAGAACTCACCTGTCTCGACCACCACCATTCACCGGTAATACGCTAGAAAATCAATACCGTAGATTTTTCGCAATTTATTATTAAATCCTGAATGTCTATAGTATTAGTAATAAGGGAAATAGAGGACTATAGTGAGTCCCGGACTGATAGTCAAGAGGAATAATTGTATTAAGTCAATACATATTAAGTCCAGACTTGTTCCGCAAGGAAAATCGTATCCAGAGATGATAGAAGTGACTACAAGACTATGGTAGATTAATTGATTTATCTAGTTATGAGGGTCTATGCGAAGCATTTCAACTTGGACCTTGCCAAGTAAAACAGAATGAGTCCTCCAGACCTAGGGGAAGTGGCTGACACCACTGTGGCTAATATAAATATGATTATGTCCTGATCCAAAGGGAATAGAATTAACTCCAGACTAAAATTATCTTCAAGTCCAGACTAAAGCCAAGTCTAAAGTCTAAATCTAATTAGAATCTAGAGCGATGATCGGTTGCGACGATTGCGTGCCTTACAGAGGATAAATCTAGAGAGGCGGAGTGCCGTTTTCCAGAAGCTGTTCCACTTATTTGATTTAATTGGAATAAAATATAGGAGTCCGACAGACCGGTGACTCGCTATGACTAGATTTAGGGGTATGACGACGTTGGGCGCATACTACAAATTTATCCGCAGACCCGCCTAGGGCTCCGGCACGACAGAATTTGACAGAGTATGACTCTCAACCAATGAGAGTCCAGATATTAGAAAGATCGAGTCAGGACTTGTCAATGTAGATGACTTGTCGGCCAGTACACGGAGGCACGACAATAAATCTAGATTAAAGAAACAAGTACAAACTTAAAGAAATTAATTTAGAGAGACAAAATAAGTAACAAAGTTTCTATATACGGACTGTGACACGCACATAAATTACGAAAGCTTATTTCTACATACCATATATAGTAGGAGGACTGTAGATCTCCTAGATAAAATAGTTTCTTTATTTTTCATTTTACTCTGTACATATAAAAGGACAGTAGATACAACCAAGTACTCCAGTGACTGTAGTACGGTTCTTGCTCGCACTTAGGACAGCTGATTCAGGAGGAGATCTCCAGTATCATAAAAGCATACCTTTGTTGTTTTAAAGTTTGTTTAACCTGAAAGTCGGCTCCAGAAGAGTACGAGATTTGTAGATACACATTTCTCCGCTCAATAGTATAAAATTTGTTGGTGATAACTTTGTGCCTTTTCAGAAGTTAAATTGGTTAACTCTGAACTGTCGGTTGAATCAGTGGTTTCGCCTTGAAAGCCATTTGCACTGGTCAGCAAGTAATATATTCTTTTTGCCTCGAAAGCCATTAGATTATATTGCGGGGAGATACTTTATTAAGTGTTTTCTTCATTGGTTATATATTTGTTTCGCCTCGAAAGCCATTCAGATATATTTCAAGTTGTACAAGCTCCTGTTTCGCCTCGAAAGCCATTCAGACTTGTATTGCGGGGTTATCATCTTCGATACCTTTACTTCCACAACCGAATCAATCACATTTACATTCACTTGAGTGTATAGACTTAACATTTACTTTTGTGTATTTGTCTAGACTTAGATATCTGTTGATATATTGAGTCATGACTAGAATATTCAACTCCAGACTTGATTAAAACTTTGCTTCACTGTTGTTTTGTGTGTTTGCTGCAAAAGGATTCTGTCTCCGAACCCCAGACTCGCTCGCATACACTACATATTGAGGATTAGTTTAGTATTCATTGGAGTATTGGCTTTGAGATTGCTTCATTTTAGAGTGATCTTATTGTTGATATATTGATATCTACTATACTCAGCCACACAGCCCATTTCTATATCAGTTGTAGTGCACTGCACTTTATCGGCTCACTCTCACATCTGCAACTTCGATTTCGCATTTCTGGTGGTGCTCAGAGTACTAATGTTAATGATAGCACAGGTAAACGTCTTGTATTGTTAGAATGAGTTTAAACTTTACCTAATTTAAATTGTTTAGCATGTCCTAAACGTACTCGGGATAATGCTTTCATGGCACAAGTAATCACTGCAGAGGATGAGGAGGTGTCAGATGATCCCAGACCAAAAAAATCCAGTCGACGTCGTAAACCTCGGCCCAAGAATACAAAGGCTAAGTCCGCAATGAAGGCAAAGCCTGGTCCAAAATCAATTGATTCCCTGACTATCGACGACATCACTTTTCTCATCAATGAGATCCATGATTTATCATTCAAGCTTCCATCTACAGTCGCAACAGGTGCACCGGATGGAAGGATCGCGCAATGCATTTCAGATGCTGATGCCAAGACTGCATGGGCACGCTTTAACCGGTTCTTTGATCATGTCTTTGGAAATGATACTCGTGACACTCACGGACGTCTACAATACCTTACTCGGGGAGAGCATGGGATGGACCTTGTCAATGTGTATTTATCTTCGTTGTCCGAGAAGGATCTGGTAGAGATGCCACTGGATCTTGTTTATGTAAAACTGCTCCGCCTTTGTGATGAACTTACATTTCTCTGTCCTGATTCACCTGACGTCGAGAACAACAGCGAGCAGGAAGATAGGTCATACAAGCCACCACGACAGTCACCTGCACATTCCGAAGAATCAGTCGGATCTTTTGGATTGGATGATGAGGGTTTGGTTTTTACTGAGGATTTAGACATACCAGGACCTTCTTCTCGTTCACATAAACGTAAACGGATGTTATCCGAAGCTCTGGAGGACGAAAGCACAGATTCAGACATTGTAGAGGTAAAAAAGAATAAAGGAAAGGGGAAAGCAACAGCAAAAGTGGGATCATCAAGGAGGCCTCCTCCCAAAAAGGCCAAAACGGTAATCTGCTGTGTGGGACTAGACAACACCAAAACAAACACCACAAAAGTGAGTCTGTATAGGTATACGATCTAGCAAGTTTGTATGCGAGTTGAAAGGACTATAGTCTATCTCCTTGTTCTTACTTTTATCATACTTTGCGTGGAGGTGGCTACAGTAAAAGAGAGATAGCCGTCGTCTATTTTGGGTTGAGGCCCGGTTTGACAACAACTCTGCTCTTAGCAGCGCCATTTCGGTCTACTGCTCGAGACTGTCTCAGGTGTCTTTCGGACACTTGGTCGGTCCCATGAACAAACTCACCAGCCCGTTCCTAACACAGTCCTAGCGGATAGCTGTAGCCTAGGTAGTCATTTCTCTTGTCTCCATTTGTTTAGCTGCTATGAATGATCAACACCCCGGGTTCGCAACTAGACAAACATGTTTCATTGTCTTCCACATCCGACCCCTGGAAACTGTCGCTTCTGAACTATTACCAGCTCGTCCCTCCAGGCCTAGAGGAGTTTCTTCACCTACTGACCTGCTCCAGCTTTCACAACTTGTAGCAGGAACAGCTCAAACGGCTCGGTCCAAAACAGCTGAACCCTTTGCTTAGGACGAACTTTCCTGTAAAACTATTTCGCCCATCTATGTCTCTACCACTCCCTTTCCTTCTTTCTTTCAACTTCAGGGATACTGAAGTGTCTTTAGAAATATTCCGGCATCTTACGTCTCTAAGTTGTATCTAAGTTGTAGTGCACAACTTAAGTTGAACCTTTTCCCGAACTTTAAAGCAACTTCAACGTGTATACAGCATTGAAAGCCTAGAACACACTTCGCTTATTCCAAAGCCACTTGAGTGCGAAACGCTATAGCCTCGCTAAGCCTGCTAAAGCCCTAGGATAACTGTATCTCAACGCTATCTCGGTTTCGATACCAAGACCCAGTACATGTTCCCGCAACTACCACGGTTTATTCCTTTTTGAATGATATAACTCGGGTCTTTCCGCTAAGGGCAACAAAAACTTCACAACACCCACAATATGGAACGACTCTCAACTGGCCCCTGCCAGTTCTAGAAATCAAACCCCCTCTATTATGCGGCACGCTTTTAAGAGCGTAAAATTCACAGTTATAACGCTGATGCTCACGGCTATAACATAGAATATTCCCCTTATATTCCTGACATCACTCGGGACTCGACAGTCAGTTTCACGCTATATCGATGATTTCGATCTATACCACTTTACTGAAGCCTAATAATAACTAAGTTTCAATAATACCGGATACGATCAGAGCTCTAACATTTTTGGAAGCTATTACTGAACCCTGACTACAACCATTGATGGCTATAGCCCTCCTTGTCGTATAGTCTGCGAGTTGAACATATATAACAGTGCTAGGATTCCCTTCCCCTTTACAATGCTTGCCCTTAGCTTGGAAGCCGAACTACGGCTCAACGGTGTTTCGCACGGTGTATCGCTCGATGAATTACTAGTGTCTGATGCAGACCCGATCCTCATTGGTACGTTTATCACTAGCTACCTTTAGATCTTCCTGGCTAGCGCCTCCACATATTATTGGCGGATGGGTACATTTTGTAGGTGATCTAACCGTTACTAACTGCTGTATTTCCCATGTTGCCTCAACGGTGGAACTAGCTCCCCATTTTCGACATCTATAACCTCAGATCTTACCTAGCTGCAGGATGACTGTGTGACGCTTCTAGCTCTTATAGTATTGAGCCTGCGTTTCGACATCTTGCCCGCTGGCGTTCAAGGCTATAGCACTGGGTTTCTTAGTTTACACTTCTTGCCAACTTGCCAACACTAGCTCATTCTAGCTGCTGATGCATCTTTCACTTATAAGACTTTGTTACATCATAATATGTGCCTGGCTCATGATATAGCTCATCCTGATATGGGTCAAAAACCATGATCGCGTGCCTGTTCCTGTAAATTTATCAAAGAAAATAATATAAAACAGCCTGAGAGTTCAAATTATCAAAGAATAAATCTCATCATATTTATCCCAAGTCCTAACCACATCTTTTCCGTCTAATCATGACACCTGTTGCGCCGACACTATATCCAGAGAGATGCCTATATTTCCTAGGCCGAACTGGTATGGTCAACATCAAGGTTCTTGCAGATTTGGAATTTTAGCGTAAGTTTCAGACAATGGAAGCCCAAGTCGTGGGATATAACTAACCTGTATAACACAATAAACTGGAAACTAACTGAACAAACAGTAAACTTGAAACGGTAACACTAGAACAATAAACTGGTAAACAAACTAGGTATAACAACGGTAACTTGAACTTGGTAACTGGGTAACTGACGGATATAAACTTGGGTGTGGGGGTGTGAGCTTTGAAACTTGAATGGATGATGGTTATAGCGATGTTTCTGGAACTTCCCAAGA
>ML179643.1:46787-66056 GCA_004369135.1 Dendrothele bispora CBS 962.96
TATTTGATCGGGGTTGAGTCCAATAGTGTTAATAAGTCTAGTACAAGTGTGGAGACCTTGAGGAACACTCTAACAGATGGAAGATTTAGTGCATCGTCTCATGGGGGTCAATTCAGTGTAAAATCAGTGATTTGTCAAAAATTAGATCCTTTTATTATGGGCTTCTGAGCGTCTCCGTGAGTCCGTTAGCAACATATCTTCGCCATCCTATTCAGGTTGATAATATGAACATGTCGAAGCCATTTTGTACCAGTTGGCAGATGTCGAACACTAACAACAGCCGATTTCCCTCATTTAGCTCGGGATGGTGTCACATTCATCACACTGTCACACTTTTGTCACAGTTCTCATGAAGCAACATCTATGACTCGCAGATGGCCAATGAGGCAACATTGCAGCTGTAGATTCTTACCAAGAAGTCTTTAATACTATTCATGGCAATAGAAATTAACGGAAATTATACAGGAAAATCAGAACTATAGCATGTGACCAAAGCGTGATAGACTGTACAAAGGAGGAGGAATGGCCAAATTTGGCACCCAAAATTCATTTGGTTGCAGCTCAGCCATTTCCTGACAGAATCACCTTAAAGTTGGAGGTATACCCCTTCTGATGCTCTGCTTTCAGATGAGATACTTACCAGAGCTTCAATCTTGATAGATGTGGAATAAAGCGAAAAAAGATTTTTGGTGTACAAAGGAGTATTTAAACCCTGTATGTACAACAAATTTTAGTCCTTATTTCATTGATTTTTTGAAATTTTAATGTAATGCTATTTTTATAACAACTCAGCCTGTGTTACCACGTTACATGGGTCACTATTTAGCACGGGGAAGCTGCGCAAACGGGAAAGCTGCACATTTCTCAAATAACTTCTGCGGTAGTTTGTTAAACTTCAATTTGTAGATCACTAATTACAGTATATTTTAGTACCCGTCTGTGTGCAAGACGAGTTCTGGGTAGCTGTAGTGCTTGCTGAGATATTGGTCCGAGAGGATGCCTTTTTGGGACAAACACGTGAAACTCTTATGTCAACAAAACCATGTGTTCGCGTTGACTGCCCTCACACAACGAATATTGGGCCGTTTGCTTTCTTCTTGGGCTCGTTATATTGCCCTCAACCGTGCCATTTGCACCAGACAACATAGACCTGTGCTATAGCCTTCTTGCAGCTCGAGTCTGCTTTCTTCTGTCAAGCTTTCTTAGTTATTGAGAAAGTCAAGTCACAACCACAAGCACAATGTGCTGAAGTACATGGTCATCCCATGCCCACCAGATTGTAGGTCCGTGTTTTTATGATGTCTTAGAACATTTAAATAAGCTTCCATTATTTTTTGGGCTATTCCTTCCATACAGATAGTGGCCACCTTTGAGCTAGGAACAAATTCACGAGGTCAAGAAGAACATTGCTTACTGATGGTGTACTAGCAGATAAGGGCATGTGAAGGTTTTAGGTATGTCGCAGTGTATCTTAGCCATCTTTATAGGCCCACTCATTGGTATCTTTTCAGCATTTTAGCTGTTCAACAATGCAATTCTTGACATGGCTCTCTTCCAGGCAGCATGTGGACATACCCCCAAACCATCAGTTCTGGTTCTACAGCTAATTTTTACATTACAACACACACCCTATATCTATTCTGTACCTTCGGGACACCGACAGTTCTCACTTTACCTCAATGTCGTTGTCTACAGACCTCCACCCACATATTGTACTTTTCACAAGAAATTCGAGGCTTTTGATATTTTTCTTCCACTTTTTGGTGGTCTAATTTACTTCAGCATATGGCACAGACCTGTGTGAGGATTTGCGACCATGAAGAGGCCTCTTGGACGTTATCAACAGCCAATCTGGATATTGACTATTCAAACTAGTAGCCAGCCTATTTGCCGGTCTCACTCGCAAGACACGTATTGATTACTTGACAATCCCGAAGACCACCAAATCCAATCATCAAGTCTATCAAATTATAATCTATTAAGTATTAATAACACATTGTGGCACTAACAGTATCTATCTAGAACTACTTGAGATACGCGTCTTAAGAGTGTCAAAAGCACTCCTTCTATTGGCAAAACGAGAACTAATGTGTCCAACACTCTGTTTTCCGCCTTCAAGTAATATGTCTTGCCAATAGTTGTTGAATACTCATTCTTAAGGGCTGAAGCAGCTCATATTCTCATTTAAAGGGGGGACACCAGTGGAAGTTGAAGCGGACATGTTTTGTGGTGGCAGTGTGGCTTAGTCACTAAGCGAGCTTTGGTGGGATTGCCCACCAACATACCTAAGCCTTAATTTTTTCCAGGGGTATTTTTGACTAGTACTGCCAAAAATTCTTGGGCCCCAGCAGTGAAGGTCTCTAATTAGACCGTATCTGCAACGGAAAATTTGACCGTTTTTTGTTGGTTCAAATGGTCTATTTTCTACTAGGCTCCACCTTCCCAATATCTCCGAAATGTCGATAACTCATCACATGTCATACTCATGAGTCATCAGTGCCGCCTCCTAGCATGTTTGTCGAAGGCTTATACCACAAACAGCAAGAAAATTGTTGGTTTGGGAGCAGTGGTTGAGATACTGGCAGATTGGAGATTAAAAAGATCACAACGGTCCATCACTATTGACAGACTCCTCCTACTCGGAGTGACAGTGTCACAATTTTTTTTTGCATCTGGCTGCCAACTTCAAACGAGCATTTTCTACTACTGTATAATTACGACCGTATGTTCACGTAACGCATAACAGAGGGTCATGAACTAGGCCAAGTTTGCATTCGTAACGCATAACAAGGCGTTTCCGGGCTGTTTACCTACCAAAAAAGGTAAAAAAATTTGCCGGCGCAGCCGGCAGCTTACCATATATAGTAATTTGAACTAGTGAATTTGCAGTTCAAGCCGTAACGCGTAACATGGCATGAACCTATGGTCGAAATTATACAGTAGCCCCACTTCCATTTTTATGAGTGGAGCCTAGATACTTCCCGTTGCAGATACGGTCTATTATAGATTACAAGATATCTTAGATATGTGTCAGATATATTGTTTTGTCACTAATTTGAAGGTTAAAAGTCCTCGAGAAAGTGGTTGAGAAGCTGCAGGCCAAGAAAAAATTTTACTCCTCAAAAGCCTATTTTGGACAAATTGTTATGGTACAACGCTCCAACCGACTATGCGGCCGGGCAATAGACTTGCTGAAAGTAGCTGGCTTCAGAAGGAAGCCAGCAAATACGAGTCCCCAATTTCTGTGATACCTTGATAGGAATTTTCTAACTACAAATAATGCACAAGTGAGCTTTTAGCCTCTACATTTGTGGAGATCCAGGTTAAAACCATTAAAGACAGTTTTCATGTTTCTGTTTATAACATCATCTGTAAAACCACACTCAGTTCTGTTTACCAATAAGATGTAAGGTGGCCATTGCCAAAATAATTAAATCTCTTCATGCAAATGTACAAATCAAGTTATGGTGAGATATATATATCACCTGTTTGATTATTGAGTTATAAATATTTTCACATTATGCCATGCTAGAGAAATCAAATGCCAAAATAGGCAGTAGATTAAATGTATATTTCAGTTTTAACTTTTTTGATAGTTTTCCTAATTCCATTCATGATTAGTATCATGTACAATATTGTTTACCCATCATTGACTCAGGACATTATATAAGGCTATTTATTGATCTTGACGTCTTGTTTTTTTGTGATAAATGTGTAAGTTCACATACATGACTTCCTTCTAATAAACAATGTTTAAATGTTAGAATCAAATAATAACTTGAATTCTCCTGTTGGAATTTTGTGCAAGTGATGATTGTTCCTATTTCAAGATTTCTTGGACATATCTCTAGGATCAACCATCCAATTTCTTCACTTGGGGGCACATATTGCACTGGCTGAGCAGAACCTACACTTAGCCTCTAACAGTATCAGAGAAGTTATTGATAGACCTATGGACAAGAAACCTGAAAAAAACACTGAAAATCTCCAGAATCAAGCATCCAATTTCTACACTTGGGGGCTCAGATCTAAGCTTTAAGTAAATACCTGGGGGTTTGAATTCAAGCTCTAATTACTTACACATAACCTCCAGTAGTCCCAAACAAATCATTGATAAACCTATGAACAAACAACCTAAAAAACCCAGATACTTTCATGGATATCTCCAGAATTTACCATTGAATTTGTGGGACTGCCAGTGAAATCGAAGTCCTAACTCAGGAGGAGCAACCCATAGCCTCCAGCAGTCCCAAAAAAAAATCCATTGATAGACCTGTGGACAAAAACCAGCAAAAAATCTAGATATTTTTGTGCATATCTCCAGAATAAACCATTGAATTCCTAGACTCTGCAGCTCAGATTAAAGTTTGAATTGAAGAGGAGCTACCCAATGACCTTCAACACTCCCAAAAAATTCATTGATAGATAGATGGACAAAAAAAAACCACATGCAGCCGATCACCCTAACTTCATGAAGTGGTTCACTGATATCTATTGAGGTGACTGGAGGTTATGGATAGATTTCTCCCAATCAGGGCCTCAATTTGAACCTGCAACTGTAGAAATTGAATTGCTGATTCTGGAGATATGCATGAAAGTATTAATGAATGGGTATTTGATATGTTTTTTGTCTGGTCTATCAATGAATTTTCTCAAAATTGCTGGAGGTTATAGGAGTTCCTTCTCAATTAGGGCTTTCATATGAGCTCCCAAGTCCAGAAATTCAATGGCTGGTTCCAGAGATATGTACAAAAATATGGTTTGTGCTAGGTTTTTTGTCCATAGATCTATCAATGAATTTTTTTTGGATTGATGGAGGTTATGAGAGGTTCCTGTTCAATTAGGGCTTTAATCTGAGCTCCCAAGTCCAGGAATTCAATGGTTGGTTCTGGGGATATGTGCAAAAACATGGTTTTTTGCTAGGTCTTTTGTCCATAGGTCTATCAATGAATTTTTTTGGGACCTCAGGAGTTGGTGGATAGTTCCCCTCAATTAGGGCTTTAATTTGAGCCTCCAAATGTATAAATTGGATGGTTAATTCTGGAGACATGCCCGAAAATATCTGGAATCTGGATTTTGATATGCTTAGTCAGAAAACTACTGGTATACTCGCAGTCAGAAAACTACTGGTATGCGAGTATACCAGTAGTTTTCTGACTAAGCATACAAAGACACTCTTAATCACCTTGAGAGCCTCGAAGAAATGTGGCCGTGCTAATGGAATCGCCAAACAGAATAAAGGCACTCTCAAACACCTCCAGAGCCTTGAAGAAATGTGGAAAGCACTACTCTTAAACATTGAGCCTTGAAGGAGTGTGGCTGTGCTAAAAGAGCTGCCAAACAGATACAAAGGCACTCTTAAACACCCTTGAGAGCTTAGAGGAAAGTGGCTGTGCTAAAGGAATTGCCAAACATATACAAAGGCACTCTTAAACACCCCCACGAGCTTAGAGAAATGTGGCTGTGCTGAAGGAGCTGCCAAACATATACAAAGGCACTCTTAAACACCCTCACGAGCTTAGAGGAATGTGGCTGTGCTGAAGGAATTGCCAAACAGATACAAAGGCACTCTTAAACACCCTCGAGAGCTTAGAGAAATGTGGCTGTGTCACGCGGAAGTGTCAAACAAGTACAAAGGCACTCTTAAACACCCCAAAAACCAGACCTTAAAAACGAATCCTCTTAAAATCGGACTCGTAACCATATCTGCAACGCGGATTTTTCTAAGCTCTAAAATGCCAAAGAATAATGGAGCTACAGATAAACGGAAATGGGCTAATGAAAAATTACCATGGCGTTTAGTCAACCACCCAGTCCCACTTAAAGATTTTCAAGTGGGGCCTAGATAACTCTATATATATAGTCCCTCAATGAAAAACAACGGCCAAAAATCCGTGTTGCAGATATGGTCTAATCCCCACTCAAGTATTCATTCGCACAACAAAAAAATTGTCAATAAGCCATGTCCAGTGGGAACTCACCACTATTTATCCCCGACTCCGACAAAAGGAGGAGGGACTATTAGACCATATCTGCAATGCGGGTTTTTCTAAGCTCCAAAATGTCAAAGAATAATGGTGTTACAGGTAAACGGAAATGGGCTAAACCAAAATTACCATGGCATTTAGTCAACCACCCAGCCCCACTTGAAGACTTTTGGGTGGGGCCTAGATAAATCTATATCGTTCCTCAATGAAAAACAACGACCAAAAATCTGTGTTGCAGATATGCTCTATTGTCCTCGAAAATTTGATCCGTCCATTTCCGTTTGCTTTTAGGAAAATTTTTTTCACGGTCTCGGATGATCTGTCCATTTCCGTTTGTCTTTACTTAGGAACTTTTTTTCACGGTCCCATCGGAAATCCCCGACTCCGACTGAATAGGGACTCGTTGCTAGTATTTCTGCCACCACTTCCGCCTGCATTTTTTTCCACACTCTTGTTTCTGGGAAGTCTCTTCCACGGCTTTAGTGTTTTCAGGGTAATTTTTTTGTCTCCCTGAATCAGATGAAGAGCTTGTCTGAGTTGTGTGTCTGGTGGTCTGTTTATTGTTCTGAGCAGCCTATCTTAGTCCGATTTTAAGTTCTTACTGTGCAAGTTGACGCAAATTTTGTAGCAGGAAATGCAAAATCTTTGGTTGCACATTTATAAGAGACTTAAAATGAGTGCGAGTGATTACTGAATAATAATTCATCTTTTATGCTGCGAAGTCGGAGTCGGGGATGCCGCGGCGCGGCGCTAAGATGAATTTGAATCACAACCCGAAATAAAGTTTCAACAACAAGGATCATTCCGATGCGCTCAAACCTTAAATTTTGACAAGTCAAATAGAATAGTCACATGCATTTGGATTATCTTTGCGTTTTGTTACAGTCTATCATCATCAACTCGTCACCCACTTTGATCAAGCAGTCCAAACTCGGAAATTGAACTATGAATGACAATCCAGAACCGGGAGTTGGGGATACAAATGCTCTTGGGTGAGATATTTTTCTTCAGGACCATGATCTCTGGTGTAACTGATTCATTCACTGTGACAAAGAATATTCAATCATAGCCACAATATTTCAATGAGCCAATCCACAATCAACGTAGTCAAAGGAAATCAGAATAGTTTTTTGTCTTCAGGTAGAGCACCGTCAGATCTGAAACAATAATTTATAACTTCATTTATTCATACTTAGAATTCAATAGCAAGATTGTTAAAGAATGGCTTGATGCTGGGGATTCTTCATCAAACTATGTTGCAGCATGCAACAAAATGACAGAAGGTACAGGAACATGGCTCCTTGAGAATACCAAATTTAGGCAATGGGAAGATAATGGCAATCTTTTCTGGTTGGATGGCAAAGGTACATCATCCTTTTTGTGTGACCTTTTATACTAAAGTTTGACCAGCTGGATCAGGAAAAACCTTTCTTTGGTGAGTCTTCTAACAGTCATTTGGAGCTTTGAACCATGGTATTGAAAGACAAATAAGCACAAATATCATCAAAACTCTGAAGGAGAAGCATCAAGAAGTGTTCTACCACTATTTTGACACACTCAGTGGTTCAAAAGCAAAGATTACTCTAGAAGGCTTGGTTGCTTCTCTCCTAAAGCAAATAGGCATGCATCCAAGCTATAATCTAGATGTTCTCAGAGACCTTTTTGAAAAAAAGTGATAAGGGTGCCAGCAAAGTATCTGTTAGTGATATGCAAGAAGTGGTTTTGAGTCTAGTCAATCATTTCACAGGACATACATACATTATTCTAGATGCAATGGATGAGTGTCAGGAATCAGATGAGGTTTCCAAACTTATCTGGGCACTGTTAAAAATTGGAAATGTATACATCATGGTTTCATCTCGAAATCCCATGTCCAAAAGTTTGGAACAGTCTCATATTACTGTAAAGTTGTCATTGGATGAAGAGGAGGAAATGGAAGATATTATAAAACATATTGATAAGGCTGTATATAAAGAAACAGGTCCATTCAGGGGGATAGAAAATGAGATAAAAGACAGGTTAATGAATGGAGCCCATGGCCAGTAAGTAGATTTTGATTGTGTAATTTACATCAAGGAAGGCTAACTAAGATTTCATGAAGAATTCGATGGGTAGATTGTCAGCTTCAAGTTTTGAAAAAGATTGGTACAAGGAGGGCGATCCGAGCAGCATTGAAAAACCTTCCAAAGGATCTAGCAGATACATATAAGCGAGCTTTGGAAGGCATTCCTGATTATCACAGAGAAGAAGCCCAAAACATTCTGCACTGGATATTATTCTCATTTAAGCCAGTGACAATTGAAATGGCACAGGAGATATTTGCAATTGATATTCAAGAAAATATTTTTTGTGAAGAGGATTGTACACTTGGTTTGGAGAATACAATAGAAAATGTGGTGGGATCAACACTAGTTAGAGTTATCTCCAAAAGCAATAGTGTATGGTCAAGTCCCTCAAAGCAATTGCAGTTGGCTCATCCCTCTGTGAAGGAATTCTTGATGACAGTGCCAAGGAATGGGTCAGGATTTTACATCAATGAACAGTTAGCTCAGGACTTTATTGGTCAATCTTGCCACATCTATTTGATCCATTTTGGGAATTGTACTGATATAAGAATGGATAAATCCAGCTACCCATTAGTTGATTATGCAGGAAAGTATTGGTTTAAGCATATATTAGCTGGAGGGGAAAGCTGTGATACATATAATGTTGTGAGATTATTCGGCAGTAAGAGTGGACCATATCTAAACTGGTTACATATCTATTACCCAGAAATTGATCAGAATGTGGATAGATTGGATTTGAATAAGGAACTGATTGAAGAGACTCTTTATTATGCTTGTTTTCTGGGATTGAGGCAGGTAGCGGATATTCTCCTCAGGCAGAAAGCAGATGTGAATGTTCAAGGTGGTCATTATGGAAATGCTCTCCAAGCAGCTTCTATAAATGGAAAGGAAGACATTGTAAAGTTGCTTCTGGATCAAGGAGCAGATGTGAATGCTCAAGGTGGTCATTTTGGAAATGCTCTCCAAGCAGCCTCTAAAAAGGGAAATGAAGGCATTGTGAAGCTGCTTCTCAATGAAGGAGCAGATGTAAATGCTCAAGGTGGGCATTATGGAAATGCTCTCCAAGCAGCCTCTAAAAATGGAAATGAAGGCATTGTGAAGCTGCTTCTGGATCAAAGAGCAGATGTGAATGCTCAAGGTGGTGTTTATGGAAATGCTCTTCAAGCAGCCTCTGAAAATGGAAATGAAGGCATTGTAAAACTGCTTCTGGATCAAGGAGCAGATGTGAATGTTCAAAGTGGTCATCGTGGAAGTGCTCTTCAAGCAGCCTCTGAGAATGGAAATGAAGGCATTGTGAAGCTGCTCCTGGATCAAGGAGCAGATGTGAATGCTCAAGGTGGTCATTATGAAAATGCTCTCCAATCAGCCTCTAGAAATGGAAATGAAGGCATTGTGAAGCTGCTTCTGAATCAAGGAGCAAATGTGAATGTTCAAGTTGGTCATTATAGAAATGCTCTCCAAGCAGCCTCTGCAAATGGAAATGCAGCCATTGTGAAGTTGCTTCTGGATCACAGAGCAGATGTAAATGCTCAAGGTGATTATGGAAATGCTCTCCAAAGAGCCTCTGCAAATGGAAATGAAGCCATTGTGAAACTGCTTCTGGATCAAGGAGCAGATGTGAATGCTCATGATGGTATTTATGGAAATGTTCTCCAAAGAGCCTCTGCAAATGGAGATGCAGGCATTGTAAAGCTGCTTCTGCAACAAGGAGCAGATGTGAATGCTCAAGGTGGTCATTATGGAAATGCTCTCCAAGCAGCCTCTAAAAATGGAAATGAAGGCATTGTGAAGCTGCTTCTGCCAACAAGGAGCAGATGTGAATGCTCAAGGTGGTTTTTATGGAAATGCTCTCCAAGCAGCCTCTGACAATGGAAATGAAGCCATTGTGAAGCTGCTTCTGGATCACAGAGCAGATGTGAATGCTCAGGGAGAACATGGGAATGCTCTTGAAGCAGCCTTTGACAATGGAAATGCAGCCATTGTGAAACTGCTTCTGGATCAAGGAGCAGATGTGAATGCTCATGATGCTTTGTATGGAAATGTTCTCCAAAGAGCCCTCTGCAAATGGAGATGCAGGCATTGTAAAGCTGCTTCTGCAACAAGGAGCAGATGTGAATGCTCA
The DNA here is from genome assembly GCA_004369135.1 of Dendrothele bispora CBS 962.96. Classification (NCBI taxonomy): domain Eukaryota; kingdom Fungi; phylum Basidiomycota; class Agaricomycetes; order Agaricales; genus Dendrothele; species Dendrothele bispora. Next base: position 56,963 of record ML179643.1, read on the forward strand.
AGGTGGTCGTTATGGAAATGCTCTCCAAGCAGCCTCTGAAAATGGAAATGAAGCCATTGTGAAGCTGCTTCTGGATAACAGAGCAGATGTGAATGCTCAAGGTGGTTGTTGTGGAAATGCTCTCCAAGCAGCCTCTGAAAATGGAAATGAAGCCATTGTGAAGCTGCTTCTGGATCACAGAGCAGATGTGAATGCTCAAGGTGGTTGTTGTGGAAATGCTCTCCGAGCAGCCTCTGTAAATGGAAATGAAGCCATTGTGAAACTGCTTCTGGATCAAGGAGCAGATGTGAATGCTCAAGGTGGTCATTATAGAAATGCTCCTCTCCAAGCAGCCTCTGCAAAATGGAAATGCAGCCATTGTGAAGTTGCTTCTGGATCACAGGAGCAGATGTAAATGCTCAAGGTGATTCTGGAAATGCTCTCCAAAGAGCCTCTGCAAATGGAAATGAAGCCATTGTGAAACTGCTTCTGGATCAAGGAGCAGATGTGAATGCTCATGATGGTGTTTATGGAAATGTTCTCCAAAGAGCCTCTGCCAAATGGAGATGCGGGCATTGTAAAGCTGCTTCTGCAACAAGGAGCAGATGTGAATGCTCAAGGTGGTCATTATGGAAATGCTCTCCAAGCAGCCTCTGAAAAGGGAAAATGAAAGCATTGTGAAGCTGCTTCTGGATCACAGAGCAGATGTGAATGCTCAGGGATATCGTGGGAAATGCTCTGGAAGCAGCCTCTGAGAATGGAAATGCAGCCATTGTGACACTGCTTCTGGATCAAGGAGCAGATGTGAATGCTCAAGGTGGTCATTATGGAAATGCTCTCCAAGCTGCCTCGTTAACAGGAAATGCAGCCATTGTCAAGCTGCTTCTGGATCAAGGAGCAGATGTGAATGCTCAAGGTGGTCATTATGGAAATGCTCTCCAAGCAGCCTCTGAAAATGGAAATGAAGCCATTGTGAAGCTGCTTCTGGATCACAGAGCAAATGTGAATGCTCAAGGTGGTTGTTGTGGAAATGCTCTCCGAGCAGCCTCTGTAAATGGAAATGAAGCCATTGTGAAACTGCTTCTGGATCAAGGAGCAGATGTGAATGCTCAAGGTGGTCATTATGGAAATGCTCTCCAAGCAGCCTCCGCAAATGGAAATGAAGGCATTGTCAAGCTGCTTCTGGATCACAGAGCAGATGTGAATGCACAAGGTGGTTGTTGTGGAAATGCTCTCCAAGCTGCCTCTTTAACAGGAAATGCAGCCATTGTCAAGCTGCTTCTGGATCAAGGAGCAGATGTGAATGCTCATGGTGGTCATTATGGTAATGCTCTCCAAGCTGCCTCTGAAAATGGATATGAATCCATCTCAAAGCTACTTTCGGACCAAGGAGCGACTATCAGTTCTTAAGGTGGAGGTTACAAGGTGGAGGTTCAAATGAATATGAGATCATTGTGAGAGATCCACTCCCTAAAGTGCCGATGTGAAACCTATTTGCTAGTCTGGTTCCCAATTACTCCTGAAATTTTTTTCATTTTTTCCTGATTGCAGGTTATAAATATGAAATCCTTGTGGCCTCCACTCTCTAAATTGCTGATGTCAAAACCATTTGCTAGTCTGATTCCCTATTACTCCTGAAATTTTTGTAATTTTTCCCGACTCGAGGTTATGAATGGGAAATCATTGTGAGGCCTCCACTTGCTAACTTGATGTACAAACTATTTGCTAGTCTGATTCCCAATTACTCCTGAATTTCTTTTGTATTTTTTTCTGATTGCTCTTATATGTCACTCTACTGACACATCATGGCTCATGTCTTTAAAACTCCTTTTTCCAACGTAAAGAATATAAAATCTTCAGTTCTACTCACTGTGCTCAGTATGATCAAAATTCAGACCACATTCCCCACTGGGGAAAGGTGCCATTGCTTTGCATGGCAAGATACGAGGCCCTCCTTTTTTAGTGAGTTATAGTGATTCTCATTGGATTAGTACAGTCCAGATGGTGTTAGAGCATGGCATTGTCACTTTACATTGAAGGCATATGAGCTTCATACATATAGAGCCATCCTGTACCATCTAGAGTCCAGCCTCTCCTCAAGACAGTACACAATTACAGTATGGGTTAAAACTTAACCTATGCTATGCCAAACTGTATTTACCATATGTGCAATGTAAGGTCTTGAACTAGTCCCTGACCAAAGATGTAACATAATATCAATGAACTGTTGGCTGTAATAATACAGTAGTAGAAGCTGTAGTATAATTTCACACTCCTTTAATCCTTAATACACAATACACCAATTATTACTTTCCCCTATTATCAGCTGTTTTTTTTAAAAACATGATCATCTACAGTATTCAATGCATTTAATGGTGTTACTGGTTCTACAGAGGCGGCGAAAAATATTGCACCTTCCTAATCAGGTGCCAAGCGGCCCAGCCACGGCTTTTAACGATATCATACTCCACTTGATCTCGCTTTGCTATGGCAGGCAGGGAGTGTACTGTTGGAGTGTGGTGCCACTGGTGGGCCGTAGTGCCCATTGTCGACGTCATTATCACGTTACCTTGAACCATGCCTGGGCCGCGCGGCACCCGATTAGGAAGGTGCAATATTTTTCGCCGCCTCTGTATGTATTATCATGATGGTATTTCCTGTGAGACACATGTCCATAAAGAACAATTAAATCAACATGTAAAGTGATAACCTCCAAAGTATGCAATCACGTTGAGAGTTAAATCTGACAATTCTTCAAGTTCGTCAGGTTACTCAAGAAATATGTTCTGACTTGCATTCATTCTACCATCATAGATATTGAAATACAGAAGAGGTGGTACTTCATCCAATAAAAGCTGCACATATTGATGCAATGGATTCACTCTCTATGGAACCAATCTTTGGACATAATAAGGTTATTGAATCCAGATGCCCACTTACTGTCTGGACAGACATATATCACAGGGTGTACTATGCAGGACTGAAAGTCCAAATCTGGGGAGAATCTTTTGCATTGTCTACATAGCTGATATGTAGAACTATAAATTACACATGATGAGCAAGAACATCAATATACCCACCAATCTGGCCATATGGAAAATTATCTGCATCTGAATTGTGAAATTTTCTTCAGATGACATCATGACCTTGTTCCAAAGTCTGCTGTTGTTGGGTAAAATAGGTGTTAAGTTCATTCAGAAGAGCTGTCAAATTCATTAAATTGGACCCCACTTTCCTGGATCTTGTTACCAGAATTTTATTCTACTTACAGCTAAGGTACAATATTCATTCAGAAAACAGTTCCCCTTTTTCTTTCTTTCTTCCCTTTCCTTCTCACCTTTCTTCTTTTTTACCCTTCTTTTCTTTTTTCTTTGCTCTGTTCTCTTCCCCCACCCTTTTTTTGACTTGTTTCCTCTCCATACTTCTTTACTTCTCCTTTTTTATTACAGGTTTCTAGAATCAGCTGCCCTATCTCCAAGAAAGAACAATCAATCAATATGCCCTCTCCTTGTCCAGAGCAATGTTGCCTTGTTGAAGTTTGTTATACTTGACCTCTTGTTTTCTTGCTGTCTTCTTGTCCAGACTACAGAGCCACATCACTTTGTTCAAACTGATGTCTTGTCTTCTTGCCCTTGAAAACTAGACATTATCAGCAGGCTAGTGCTGAATCTACTGCTTGGTTGTCAAAAATAATAAATTTTTGGCTGCCCTGTATCCTAGTCCCTATGAACATAATTGAATGCATGATATTGATGGACTCAAAGAAACAGGGGAATGGGGAGTAAGCATATTCAGGTTGCAAACTATAATGCTGGTTGAGGTGTTTCATGCTTTTGGAAGAGGTACTTCTGTCTGGAGTTCTCAGTGACCCCGCTTTTATGAAGGCATACTAGACTATCACTGACCTTATGGACCAATATCAGAGGATCTAGATGTGTAGTTTTATTGCACTACTCTCAGGCTCTATGCAGTGTTGTTTCCACATATTATACATTGACCCACCATTCCCCAACCTTTCTTGAATCTTCCTTTTTCTTTCTGTCCATCATTTCTCACCCATTTGATTTTTCTCCCTTTCCCCTTTCTCCCTTTCCTTTCCTTGCTTGAGTCAATATTCACCTGTTAGATGATATCCCAACATCAAAGTTCCTTCATAGGTTCTGAGCACAATGATAAATCTACTCTGCTTGTGGATAAACTACAGGATCCATTTTGGAAATCATCTTTTCCTGCTTTTACTGCTTTTCCTTCTTTCCCCTTCTTTCCCTTCTTTCTCCTTCTTTCCAGATCCCTCCTTCTCTTCTCCCCTTCTTTCCCTTCTTCCCTTCTTTCCCTTCTTCCCTTCTTCCTTTCTTCCCTTTCCTTTCTTCCCTTTCCTTTCTTCCCTTTCCTTCCTTCCTTCTTTCCATTCATTCATTTCCTTCTCACTTTTTTTTTTCTTCTCAACTTTCCTTTTGCCTTTACTTCCCCCAATGCAAGTTGTTTTTTGTTACTACCACTATGTCACAAGCAATAATGAGCTGTGGTCAGGCCGAGCTACATGACAATAGCCTTAGGTCCAAACACAAACATTCAATATCTATCGTTCAGTCTCGTACCTGCGAGGACAAGTCCGGCGGAGTTCGAAACAAACTGGGCAAATGCTCTGCCGAATGCTACTATACCAGATCTTCAATCTCCGCCAGACTTACCCGAGCGGTCCCATATGCTACCGGCTATGAGACTAAATGTCACCGGCTCAGCTGTAGTGAAGTGCCGGTCTCGTGACCGTGAGCATATGCGCCCTTCCCACGGTTCTGGACGTCGTTGTAAGTTAACTCGGCCTAAAAGGGCCTCGTAAAAGTAGTTGCTCTAAAATGATATAACTCCTGAGTTTCAAGAGTCACTGTTTTTTAATCCTGCACTGCTTGATTCTTGGTTGTACTACACATGGAAACTAACTTTCCCACCTATCATTGCCTCTAACAATCTACAATATTCAAAGGGAAGATAGATAGAAATCCTCTCTGCCTAATCTTTACATCAGGAAAAAGCCCCTAGACCAAGGATAGATTTAAGACAGCCAGGGCTTTGACCCTTTATCCTTGGTTTGCCTTGGCTATTTTTTGATAGCCATAGCAGCCAGGGTGCTCAAGGACAGCCTGAGGGGACCTCCAGGGACAATCCCATAGGACTGCCCCAGGACTGCCCCAGGACTGCCTCAGGACTGCCCCAGGACTGCCTCAGGACTGCCCCAGGACTTCCTGGGACTGTCTCAGGACTTTAGGGTTGTCCAGAAAATACATTCACCCAATTGATTTATTCAATGCAAAATGACACCCACAGATCTGCCAAAGTTTAACCAGGAAAACATTGATTTATTTAGTGCAAAATTACATCCACAGATCTATCAAACTTGAGCAAGAAAACATTGAAGACAGGTGATAATTAAGATGAGTTCTAGTGTTACAAGAAAAGAATTGGCATTTTACTATTAATAGATCGTTTTGTACGAATACAAAGTTTGGAAGGAGTTGATAAGAAACTTTTCGCAGTCGTCAAGGGCAGATAGGGAGGTTAAACGAGAAGATGAAGGGTTGGAGCGGCTGGACCAGTCTGGGGTGAGCATTACGCTCTGTCTTATAGATGACAAAGGCACTATAGACCCCTGTATAAGGCCGTTACCGTCTCGCAGTCGTGTGGTACTAAGCATGCCATGGCCAGATTGAACACCTGCAGTAGGGGCCTTGTACCATTCTAGATATGCGAGATGGCATTTAGGCCATGAAGCGGGTGCAGGTACGGGCACTTGATAGATATTCCTGCTAAAATCTGGGAGCTTGAAAATCACTCGAATTCGACCTATGCGACAACCTGGGTAAAAACTCAGTAACAACACATGCCCAGATAAACATAGCACTTTCCTTGAAGCGATGTGCTTTCTGCCTCGTCTGAGTGAATTACAACTATGTTATCGAAACGTGTGGATGCAGACTTCTTATTAAATGGGACAGCTTTTATAACTTCTTCAACGATTTCCCCATCGACTTGTGAGTCAGGTCTCAGTTTGAACTGATGCCAGACATCGACGGCCTCAATCGGAAGATCCGCTCTCAGAGCTCTAGACCGTGGTTTGGGCTCATTGAGCAGGTTGTTAAGAAAGATCTTCAGACATGGAAGGAAATTTGGGGCGCTATGGGATACCATAACCCTAGCGATGCTTTTGTGAGGCTCAGGTGGAAATTTTGCGATAGTGTACCGGTACTGTGACAGGCTGGATCTCTGCACACCATCAACATCCATGGCACCAAACCCTGCTGCTCCAGTTGCTGCTTCTGAGCTTCTCGTCAAGCTGTAAGCATGCCTCTCCAACTCGCCTCCCGGTTCACCATCTCCCTCGTCGCCGTTCGACTCCCCTGCGTCTTCCTCTGCGTCCCCCTCTGCGTCCCCCTCTGCGTCCCCCTCTGCGTCCCCCTCCTCTTCGCCCATCTGATCTTGCAGCCAGGAGTGGAAGGAGTTGAAGGACAATATCTTCTCCTGCCGGGAAAGCCATTGTATCATCTGGGGAAAATGGTCGCGCTTATTGCTTGCGCGCCATCCCTGTTTGGCAAAGTCGATGTGTAAACGCTCAAAGAGCTCCGTATTATAGTTATCAACGGTGCCGAACTTTCGTATGCTGTCGACATAATGCAGTAACGAATGGAATTTAGGGATGTTGAAGTCTTCACGGGTCCCGGCTTCTATGAAGTAATCTCGATTTACGTGCCAGTCGTCCAGGGCTTCTTCCATATACTTGAGTGTTTCGTCATCATGTGAGCCATAAAGCGACATGTATATAAAGTCTAGGACAGCTCTACAAGCCTTGACGCCTTTTGGAGGCATATCTGGGGCTAATTAATTAATGAATACCATTTGAAGGCATTCCGACTTATGAACATGACTCACCTAGGCAAGCCAGTAGAATCTTTCCGATATTCTTCCTTTCCGGACCAGATACCTGCTTGAGGGACGAAATGCCATGGCGAAAATGACGGACCCCACAGGTTGGGGGAAGGCATCGAATCCGTCTATCCAGCTCCTCCTCAGACATCACCTCCTGAACCCAATTGATGAGGTGCACCACCACGCCTTGATAGAGCTGATGCAGAGCATCAGGCGTAATTGAATTGTGTATGTTGAGAAAAGGAAGGTCTCTCCAAAACGGATCGAACATTCCCCCTGCGACGTCGTAGTTCTTCATACAGTACCGATGTACCTTCTGGCTCCGTCGACGTGACTCTGGCTTGAGGGTAGCTCGTGCTTCTGCAATCTTGCCCAAGGTCCAACTTTGATTTTTAAGCTTCCCTGGACGTCGAACTCCAAGATCGCTGGCCGGGGTCTCACATTTAGGGCAAGTTCCATACTTCGACAGAGTTACGAGGCATTGTTCAGGGTAATCGGCGACATAAGCGGCCAAAATGGGATGCACCTTCCGAACAACACCGTCTCCCCCGATCATCTCAACTCCATTCCTTCCAGCCTCAATAAGCGGTTCGAGGATTAAACGCATGGAGTCGTGAAAAAGCTGGTAGCTCCTTAGCTTCAACTCTGTCGCAGTATCGCCGTCCTTGCCCACCTTGTCTACCAGTAAATACCCGAGAAGAACACAGGCACGCTGGTTGATCTTTCGCCGCATAGCTTTCGGGATGTTGCCAAGTGTTAGGTAGACCGGATAGGCCGACTTGCCGCCTGAGAAATTTGTCAAGGCTGTCTTGTCCGTGGCGATGAGAACTGGGGCAATGGTTGCATTCTCCCCGTCAAACTGTCTCTTCAACGCCAAACGTCAGCTAACGCATGCATACTTAACGGGTTGACATATACCTGTACCGCCCACCACCACTTTCCGGTCCACATTTCAGAATAAATCCTACAACTCTGATCGCCATCTGCAAACATCCTTGAAGGTTTATACACTAGGTGATCTGCAAGGGCTGGGTCTCCCCAGAGAGCCTGAATTGCCTTGATTGGATCGCGGTGATAGATAGTAAACGCCTCATCGACACCCCGACCAGCTCTATCTTGGAATCGAATACGCTTCGTCTGCCATTCTCCGCATCTTTCTGGTATAGAGTCTACCGCCTTGAGCATTGACTTTGCGTTATGAAAACTCAGACCAAGCCGTTCTTTGACCTTACACCACACGTTAGTGCGAAAAGTATAGATTGACGGAACGTTTAACGCACCTCAGGTATTTGCAACAGTCTGTTAAAAGCTCGCTGCGATATCTTCTCTGAAAGCGCCCATTGAGCCAATTTCCAGTCCAACTCCGACGCAAAAGGGTGATGCTCCAAGCCTACACCCTCCCCCTCGTCCGATGCCGCTTCCCGTTTAAACAGCTTTCTCCACCTCTCATGTATGCTCCCGTTCATCCCAACAGGTGCCCCAGCAGTCTCATCGGGGTATTCAACTGCTACTCTGGCGTCTTCATCGTCATCAAGCACATAACCATATCTCCGGAAAAAGTCGGTTTTAGGCCCAGGCCCAGCTACGCCCTCTTCGACATCAACGTCCGGTATCTGAACGTATTGGAAAAGGTCCTCCTCCCTCTTAACGCTATATGCGTCAAGCAAAGAGTTCAGCGCATTCGCAACCGGATCATGCTCCGGAGCATCCTCTACCAGGACATCTGAGCCATAGCCTTCTACCCCTTCTGATTCCTCACCATCTAGCTCTCTACCATCGCCATCTAACCAGCCGGTATCCATTCCAGAATACCCCCCCTGGATATCAAGGTGATCTATAACCCTAGGCTCAGGTTGCCTCAAGGGGTGCTGCGCCTCTTCGGAGCGAGCGAGGACATGAGCTGGGTTCTGAGAAGACGTTTTATGGGCGTTGAAGGCCCCGTCCGTTTCAAACCAACGGAAGCAGCCTGGTATAGGACATAAGGGCATGGGGGCTGACAGATATTGGGGTTCGTGAGGGTCTGGGTGTCGAAGAGAAACGTGTTGGAAAAGAACTGGGCGTTTTTCTGGAACGACGTCATTCCTTGACGCACGACCCTCAGAATTGGCTGGCCATGATGATGCTGCCAGCTGACTGCAGACAAAGCGACCCCACATGATAGGGTAAAGATTCGATGCCGTTCGTTCCACGTCGA
>ML179644.1:0-30051 GCA_004369135.1 Dendrothele bispora CBS 962.96
GGACTCGAATTGAAGGCGTATGTTGTCTGAAGGATGACTATTCAGGGCTTCGATTATCGGGAGTAGGTAGCCGCGGCCAAATGAAAGGTACGGAAGATCAATGTGCTCGAGGCGTGTGCACCTCGAAAGAACATCGACTAGGAGCAAAGCTATCCGTTCTTTCCTGCTGCTTCTGAGAGATACTTGGATGGAAAGTTCCCTACCAAAAGTTTTTAGTGACAGAATGTAGCAGTAAAAGACATCCCAACCTGATCAAGGGCAGCAGATGCATGTTTTGTTTGAGAGCTTCCATTAAGACATCGAAGTCGGACCTCATCATTGGCAATGATGTAATAGACACTTTTCTGAAGAGTATTGGTAACGATAGACGCCTGAGTCTGCGATTGACCAAGGAGACTGAATCAACAGGGTGTTGTGATAAACAAGGCACTGTAAATGGCTCGCAGTCCAGATTAAGAGACTCAATCATTCTGTGGAGGAGTTCATCGGGTAAGTCCTCCAGAGAAGTCATGGTTGGCTTGGAAGAGTAGTGACTGTTACACCGTTACCTGGTCCGTTCCACGTCACGGTTTGTACAAGAGCTACGTCCACTACTACCATCATGACTTTATTTCTGCGTAGATTCACTACTGTTGCTATCGGAGGAGGCTAGTGAGCGTTCTCTTTTTACTGCACTTGTCGTTGCTTCGAAAAAGGTCCGATGTCTTCGTGCGGTGTATCTATTCGTTCTCCATGTACACTTCCAATCCTCGCACTTCTGGTTCGACATAATCAACTCCAAACCTGCCAGAAGGGTCGTCTTCAAGCTCTATGACGATGTCGTGCCCAAAACCACCAGGAATTTTCGGGAACTCGCTACTGGACAACATGGATTTGGTTATGCTGGTAGCTCATTCCACCGTGTAATCCCCCAGGTATCCAATGCTCTACCATTCTTATATCTTAACTGTCGAGCCTCACTTCTTCCCCTTTCCTATTACATTGCTTCAGATAGCGACTTCACTTATGGCAACCGGCGGAAAGTCGATTTACGGAGCTAAATTCCCTGGTGCGTTTGTAAAATTATGCAGTTTTGCCCTGAGACTCACTCCTTCTCGCCTCATGCATCTCTGACCGTACTCGACACGTCGCCCCCTTCAACCACATAGACGAAGACTTTTGTCCTCAAACATAACAAACCCAGACTTCTCTCGATGGCAAACGCTGGAAAAAAATCACCAATGGTTCCCAGGTACGTTGTTGATTTCTCTGGACTTATCAATGTTGAGTCCATCGTTATTCACTATCTTCCTCGCTACTCTAGTTTTTCATCACCACTGTCACAACGAGCTGGGCGAGTCCTCATAATTCCTTGTCTTCTCAGTATGACCTAACGGTTCTCATCACGCGATTTTTAGCTCAATGACCACCATTGTTGTTTTTGGTGATGTCGCCGAGGGTATTGTCGTCAAGGCTGTTGAAGCCGAGGGTTATCCAAGCAGAAAGACGAAGAGCAAAGTTACTATCACCTCGTCCGGGACTGTGTAGAGCTGCGTTGACCCCTCCTTCATATGTTGCCCATTGCGGAAATGCTCGTTCGGACAGTGTTCTCCTTAAGGCCTTAAATCGGCACCTCCTGAATCCTTAAGGCTTATTTAAGGCATAAGGCCTTTGTTTAAGGGTATTGATTAAGCCTTAAATACAAAAATTTAAGGAAAAATTATTTTTGTCTAACCCATGAATTCTTCATCTGAATCAATCTCAATCACACCTGCGTCGGGTATTTCATCCTCCTCTGCATCTGCCAAAGCCTCCATAAGTGCCAATTCTACATCAATGGTCTCATACTGTGAGGAATTCTTGAGCTCCCCTTTGTGGAAGTACTCCCAGAGTGGATTGGTTGCGACCGACATTGTGAGACGGGTGCTCGTTGGGTGTGCTGAGAAGTGTTTGAGAAATTTCTGATTGGCTAGCTCCCGGCCCAATTAGCTGTCCAGAGCTTAAGGATATCTTGCAGGCTTAAAAAATCGATCCGAATTTCATAAGGCTTAAGCTTAAGGCACTTAAGCCTTAAGGAGAACACTGCGTTCGGATGCTATCAAGCCAATCGCAGGACACCTCCCTTTGTTTTATCGGTCAACGCTCGATCACAAAAGTCCGGTAAGCTAGACAGTCTTTCAACAGCGTCACACTACGAATCGCTTACTTCGGACTACTAGTCTATCGTTCAACGGTTCCACGATTGTACCTGCAATCAGACAAAACCGCTTAGACTTCCTGGTCGCACCGGGTAATAGTTTCACCCGGTAGAACTTGTGATTGTAACTCTTGGTCTTAGAAAAACTTTATTTCATTGGTAGTTTACAAAGCTGCTTCACTCTCATCAGATACAAAGGACACTAATACACAAATAGCAAACGCGAAAACATTTGAACAGTAAAGTGATACGGATCGGAGAGAGTCCGAGAGACAAACCGCAAAAAAAAAATTCTATATGAACACTCTAGACAACAATCGGTTTGGTTTTGGGCAGCTTAGCGATAGTCTCATCGTCTAGATTCAAATGAGCCTTGACGAGTTCGGGAGGGGTCAAGGCCAACCACTAGAGAAAATCATCAGTTACGATCGAATGATACACCTATCGATATATATCAGCACATTGATCCTGCTTACCTGGCTCAGACTAATATCTTGCACACGATCTGTGTTGTTGCGTGTACCGAATTACCAATAAATGCCATGACTCTTGGTATATGCACTCACCTCCATTGAAAATTTCGAGATAACGCAACGTCGTGTTTCCAGTATTTTCAACGTAATGACCCATGGTGGCAGGAACGAATCCTGGGTGAAGAGTTCATTAAGATATCTCGACGAGGACGCTAAGTGGTCGATTAAAACACACCGATATCGCCAGCTTGATAATTAAAGGTCGCAGCGTTACTTTGGGCTGCAAAAATAGTCATTCGACCTTCACCCTCTCTAAACAAGAAAATGTAAGCCAAGTACGGTGGTACAGGGATGAGAAATGATACTCGCAAGAAAAAACTCCACTCGTCCATGGTAGGATGCCACTGAGAAGTTATAGTCAGCTTCTATAAACTCGGGTTGAGTACAATAGGCTCACATGAAGTTCCCTTAAATGCGAAATTCGTCAGTAATTGAGTTCTATGATATCAAGCGTAATCATGCTATACCCACCTCATTCCTCCGGAATTGACAGTGACCTCCGCGACACTGATCGTAGTCGATACCGGGAACACGGTCGAGTCTGCCATTCTGATCGATCCACCAGCTAATTGAGTCGCGTTCGTTTGGGACAAAGGGAAGACGAAAGACTGGGGGACTTGGCCTTGAGGATCTTCAGGAGGAGTGTCGCTATTGGGAGGAACTACAGAGGGAAGTCAGCGAGTACTAGAAAAGGCACTGAGGAGCGATAAGGATGGAGAAAACTGTGCTCACTGCTTGGGAAGATGTACAGCTGCTGTGCCGGAATATGGGAGAACGCCTCAGGATTAGTCGCTTGGAAGTTTTTCATGATGACTACAGGATACCAGCTTATAAGTAACCGTTGCTATTCAGACCGGAGACATGAGATTATCACCTTCAAATGGAACATGAGCTAGCCAATCGGTCAACTATGCGAAATGTTCAGAATAGACAGAAGCATAGAGACTCGTTCAAGTAGAAAAACACACTAGGAAGGTGCCATCTTCATCAAAATTTCCGTCCGGGAAAATCTAGCCAAAGGATTTTAGTACTCGATCGGGTGCTCTACAAACAAGATACCGTAACCAGACGCTTACAAGAAGAAATTCAGTACCGTCCGGATCATCTGCTGTTGCCTGCAGGGAGTGAGGAACACCTGCTGGGAAGAACCATAAATCTCCGGGCCCCTGATAAAGAGTAGGAATCAGGTTCCTCGTTCGAGGGAAAATCATTCGAAAAACTTACTGCATTGCCAACAAAGTTGCTTCCGTTAGCATCCACGGCTGTGACTTGAGTCGTTCCCTATATTCGAAAAATAAGCGAAATTGGAATGGCTCCGAACCCGACTCCTTACTTTCAGTACGTAGGCCCACTGTGCTCGCCTCATCAGTTAGGAAAATATATAAATGTAAGACCACGAACTTCGGAAGTTTTGTGCCAATGCAATTCCCTAGATCAACTATAAGCCCAATACTTCAGAGAACTGTTAGAAAGTGCGTCCGTACCGGATAGCTCCTGCTTCTAAGCGCATATTTACACCGGCCATTGCTTCGAACGTACTTTAGTCATAGCTGTTCCACAAACTTGGGGGATTTGAATAACTTACAAGTCGCAATAGGCATTTGATCCACTGTACGTGGTATCAGGAGTCTTTAAGCGACTGGATTAAAGGCTGCATAAGTGCAAGAACGGCTTACCATTTTGTTGACGAGCCCATCCTCCCGTTTGAAGCCGATTATGACTCAAAGTAAACGGCCATTTGGCATTGTGTCTTGACCATTAGGAATCACATCAGAATAAGTTCAACGTCAGTAAGAAAGACTACTTACACACTCCCGCTATCGGTAGTCGGCGGAGCAAGTAAATCCGCATTCTGTAGCTCTAATTGAGGATTGGAAGGCCCAATAATCGAGGCACCCAGTTTGTTGCGCTCAGGAGCAGGAACAGAGACGTCACTGTTCGGTCCCCAAGCTACTTTGTTAGGATAGGTGGTCGCGAACGGGACAGTCGCGGTGGCGTCAATCCCACTGAGTATAGAGGAAGGTTGTCGCTCGACGGTCGTAGGAGACGATGGGACTGGCGGTTCCCAGGCTACTTGGTCAGGATAGGTGCTCACGAACGGGACGGCCACGGTAGCGTCAATTCCACTGAGCGCAGAGGACGATAGGGCTGGTGCGGAGACCACCAGTTTTGCGAGGAGGAGAGAGCAAAGAAGACGAGGCAACTGGATCATGATCGATGGTTGTTTTCTTTCTGGAGGGAAACGACCTCATTGCGAGCGCAGCGAGCAATTATAACTTCGTGTGAACACCCGGTCAACTTTTGTTTGTTATTGTTTACAAAAGTCCGTTGCAGAATCGTGAATAATCGCGCTCGCCGTTTACGACAGCGAGCAGCGCTTCCAATCCTTACTCTATCTCTACTATTTCGCAATAATATGCACTTCAAACCTATTCTACGCGTGATGTCCGAATTTGAGCTGTATACGTGGTCCGCTTGGTAGGTTTTTGGAATCTCAGGTACATATTTCACTGGAGCCTGAGGGTGTGCATAGATTGCCTATAGGTGCGTTACCGTCCGTTTATTGTTTAAAAAGATGCACTAAGGTCCTCTCTATTCCATCTCCTCCATGCCATCCATTCAGTATCCCCTGCCAAACGCTGCATTGTCTCAAGTGTTCGGCTCCTCTCCCTCTAAACGAACAAACTTCCTGTATCCTCTGTACACCTTGCTTCCGCCAAGCAATAGTTGGTGAACCACCTTCAAGTGTCCAAACTGCAAATTTTATTCTGCACATACCCCGTCGTCGAAGATGTCTTACAATTTCGCCCAAATCTCATTTCGGAAATATAGCTGGTCCAATCACGACGCGTGTCAAATCACGTCGACGCGTCCGGGGTATGGGAAAGTGTACATTCTGTTGAAAGCTGCAGTCGCAGATTCTATCCTGATGGTTCCGTTGCGGTACCTACAGTTCATAAAATAAAAGCCGCTAGAAGTCTCTGATGCAGTCTTATTTTTCCTATATCTATTCGGCAGCGAGATGATACCCAACAGTTCGCCGCCCCTCCATTCTGAATCCCAAAACCAACACCAGCATGGTCGTCACTTTATGGGCATGTCTCGGAGTTGGAATTCAGAACGTTAATCTAGGTTCGATGACTTGCTAAAGCTCGGAAATGCCCTCCTATACTTAGTCCGCTCTTTCGTCAAGAATACTTGTAAGTATGACAAAAATAACGGAACGCCGCTCCTTATGGTTAAAAGCGGTCCGAGGCGATTGGCGATACAATATGAATCGTAAACTACAGGTCTTTCGTACCGTCGTCGATATGTGTATACCCGACCCTCACCCTTCCTTGAGCGACGTTTTGTTCTGACCTTCCTCTTGCTCTCCTGATCGAGTGCAAAATCTACACCGGCCCTAGTGTCTGGCGAACTGAATGAAAATTTTCCCCAAGGTGTACGATTCCAGTCCTCAAACAAAACTTCGAATACAATGGTCGTTGTTGCAGCAGAATGCAAATTCTACTCTATCTTGCTTGGGCCGTCACTGTTCACAAGTCTCAAGGTCCTACGATGTCAAAGGTTCAGATTGATTGGGGTAAAAAGGAGTTCTGTGTTGGCTCGACTTTTGTTGAGTTGTCAAGGGTCAAAGATTTAGGTGGTTTGATGATTCTTGATAGTTCGGATTACATGTCAAAAATCTTGGTGGTGCAGTTCTTAATGAGCGCAAAGCAGACTTTATTTGTAGATATAATACTGCACAATGATACATTCTCCATCTCACTGCTTTTTATGCATGCCGTAGGCATGCTTCAAATCTTTAAGACTAGCATTAAGCATTAACTGACGCTACTAGCATATGCGTAGCGAGCAAAACGGGCCGTGTACGGTGTATATTTCCCTCCGCGAAGCGGAGACAGCAGAGGAGCAAAGCGACAATGCTTGGGGCGAAGCCCCCAGCGACGGAGGAGGGTCTGAAGCCTGAGTTAGGATGCTCGCGTAGTGAGCCTATCCGCGGCGTCAGGCGAAAGGCCCGGATCCTAGCTGGTATTTATAGTCTCAACTTGTCTCAGTATTAGGACCATCCCGGGTGACGTGAAGTTATGCTATCGTAGAGACTCGGGCGTCTCTTTACTGTCTGGCTCCACAAGCCCGCCATTTAGTGAGACATTGAGAAGACAGAGCGAACCCGAGTTCTAAGGTGCAGCTGCATGGTCGAGAAATCGAGGCTCTAGCGCCCAAGTTTCGAGCTGAACGTTATGTTGGGCCTGATAGATTTGAAGTACTGAAGGACGCGCAACCGCGTACGTACTACGCGTCGTCCGAGTCATGAAAGTCAAAGGTTTTTCACACCAACCGTGATCATCCTCATTCATCAATGCCTCGTTCTCGTTCTTACTCCAGAGACCGTGATCGCTCTCGGTCATACTCAAGAAGCAGAAGCCGTTCTCGGACCCCAGAAGATTCCGACCGCGAAAGGGACAGAGAAAGAGACAAAACCAAGGACAGGGACAGGGACAGACATCGCGACAGACATCTTCCTTATGACGCGCCCCAAATCTCAAAAGCTGACTACTTTCAAAAAAGCGACGAGTTCAGGTTGTGGTTGAAAGAGGAGAAAGGAAAGGTGAATACTGTGTTTTGACAGCAACGGGGCCTTGCCTGTCATGTTTTCTGCTCACATCTACACTCTTTCGGTGTGACTGGGCTCAAATTCCTCGGTTCAAATAGTACTTCGACGAACTTTCGGGGGACAAAGCCAGGAGGTGAGTCGCTATACTTTTCTTAACAACCACAATTGCCCAAATAATCATACGAAACCACCAGCTATTTCAGCAAGTTTGTAAAAGTATGCGCGTCTACTTATGGACACTCCTCAAACGCTGACTCTTGGATGATGAACTCTTTATCTCTGGACACATGTCTAGTCCTGGAACAAGGGCAAATTACCCAGTACGTCTTTCCTTTTCAATCCTTAGCCCCATGAAAACACCAGACCGTACAAGCCGACCTCTAACGCAATTACAATTTAGAACATCTCTACGCTGGCATCGACACGTCAGCTATCTCTGCCACGTCTCAAACAGCCTATAAATGGTCGTTTGCGTCCAAATCTACCAAAGCTGACGCAGACGCTCTCCGAAGAACTCGCGAATCCGTCAACGCCGCAACCAATAACCGAGAGGAAAGAGAGCTTATTGACCTATTACCAAGTACCTCTACCGGTCGTACCGGTCCGAGCGGGAGCAGCACCAGCGGCGGCGGCGGTGGCAGTAGTAGCGGACGTATGCAAGGTCCGACTCTCCCTTCCTCAGCTGACATGCAGCTCGCAAAGGAGTATGCTACAGAGATGCAGGAGGAAGAACGCAAATTAAAGCGGAAACGTGATAGAAAAGAGGAGAAAGAGAGGGTCGAGGATATGGTTGGTCCGAAGGAAGTCGGAAGGGAGGGGATGCTGGAGAAGAAGAGAGCAAGAAGGGAGAACGACAAGGCTTTCCGGGAACGAGGCGATGAGGGATTGGAATTGGATGAGTCAACGTTGATGGGTGGTGGTGATAGTTTCAAAGCGGCGTATGTTCCTTCCACTTTACCTCTTTTAATTCATGCTGCCTTTTTTTCACTGCTTCCGTGCTTGCTGTTCCTTTTTTTGTTCGCCGTTTTCTGACTAATGATTTTGACCCGTAGTATCGCCCGCAGAGAAGCTTCCAAGAAACGATACGAACAGAAGAATGAAGAGAAGACCACTGCTATGCGGGAAAGGGCTACTGCGTTCAGAGAAAAAGAGAGTGCGACTATGGCGATGTTTCAGGAGTTAGCCAAACAACGGTTTGGATAATGTTCTCCGTTATCGTAATCCAACCATCTCGTATCATCGTGTTTCGACGGGTGATACCTTGGTCTTTCTGGGAGTGATGAAGGATGTCGTCAACGTGTGGCGGTGGTTTTGATTTTCAGGATGCAGTAGTATATACCTGCTCCATTGGACCCGCATATATGATCGGAACATTAAAACCCCCTCCCCTTACTTTTGGCGCAGTTGACGTATAGTAATGTGGACAAGTATGGTTTTCCGTCGAATACTTTGATGACTTTTCTGATGACTGATGGCCATAATAACCCTTTTCGATGCCTTGCGATCAAAGCAGCCGCTCAACATCTGTGTCATGGAGCCATTCCGACACTTTCTGACACTGTGTCCTCCTGCTTAGCAAGGGGCGCTTTTTTTAGCGGGGATATCATTACATTTATCACAATTCATGGGTTACAAGTCTGGGTATGCTAATGTATTATGCATTATGCCGTGTGTATCGTCTTTTCAAAATCTTCACTTTCTACTCCATGCTTGGTCTTCGGGGTCAAAGTCTTGTGCCTGTTATTACGCAAGAAGTCATCGACCGGGGGATGGGGGGGAGGGGTCGTTGTGAGAACAATGTATCCGCAAAAAAATTTCGAGGCACGAGGTAAAGGCACTCACCCATCCTTGACGAGCATTCCCTGACGAAGATGATAATTTAGAACGGGAATGGGAATCTTGCCCACGCCGATTTTGGGGCCATTTTGGTGCCAACTTTGACCAGTTCACGGAAAATGACGAACTCGGCGGCGAGCCCCATGCCGCGTCTTCCGGGTCAAGCATCTCTGCGACTACGCCGTGTGACGTTTTCTGTTGGGAGAGAAAGAGTGTGCCTAAGATGTCAGTAACGGGTCTCGAAAAGGTAACAGGTTCCACAAGGGAAAGGGAAACTTACCTTGGCCAAGATACTTGCACCGTCATCGGATCGGAAGTCAACCTTTAGATGAAAAAGGGCTAATTAAGCAAAAAACTTCTTCCTCCTTCTCCTCCGCGGGAGAACAACAACTCACAAGGGTGCTTGTTTCAGACCGTGTGTCGTCTGAGTACGAATAAGGTCTTGGGTCGTATGTTTGTCTTGACGCAATCATCTATTAACGGATCGTTTGAGAAAAAACACGCTTCAGTTCCGGCTGCGAACTTTTTACAAAGACCGGAGAACGGATTGAATGTAAAGGAAGGTGCCAGGACTTACCTGTTTCCCAAATAGACGTCTGGAATCGTTTTTTCTCAAGTTGTTGGAATTTGAGGTATTCTGATTGGACTGCCAAGGTGCGTGTCAAGGATAAGGCTTGTTAGGAACAAAACTGGGCACTGCAAAGGTTGTTAAGAGAACATCGTACCATTTGCGGAATCAAAAGGGGTTATAACTGCAACTAGTGTGGGTGAAAGTGATGAAGAAAAAATTGACAGCGGTCGGAACAGTGGGGTAATAGTGAGAGGTGATGTGGGGTAGACAGCGGATATCTAGTCCTCTACTTATATACCTCTTAAGGCTGCATATGACAGACCGCTTACATATGACTCTACGTGGATCATAATGTAACGATTGCCCCTTCCCTTCTGCTGCATTAGATCCGATGCGCCGTAAATACATATCGGACATCCTAGCAGTAACAAGGCACCGAAATATAAAAATGTTTCCTTCTTTGGTCCGTCCTAAATATGCAGAGCGAGATACGGGATAAATTGCTGCCAGCAACAATCAAAGACCGGCCTCCATCATCGCTGAGCGCTGAGCGCCTAGGCTTTAAGGGGGGACTAGCTTCAAGACTAGTCCGTTGCAGTTAACGTATTTTGACTCTTGCCCTTACTCAAAATCTGCGATACATCCGGATTTGAACGGGGATAAGGTCAATTTGTCTCAATTCACCTGCAAATACCCCTTCTGCACCACATGTCCATTTTTTGCTCTAGAATCTATTGAGTGGATTCACTCTGTCAGTTGGAGGGCCCATTGTCCCAAGCATAGAACGCCAAATAGACGAGGCTGAACCTGAAAATGTGGTGCTGATGGCTACTGACATCATCATTGAATATCATTGAGCCCTTTATTCTGATAATAATCACTTTATCCCACTCAATGTTATTAACCTTCCCATAGTCTAGAAGAGGCAACTGGCGCCACGGCTTTTCGGAAATAGCTCAATGACGATGTTGTACGGAGCGATGAGGCATTAAAAAACGTCGAGTTTGTTAAAACGTTCCAAACTCCTACTGCGGGTTGTTGGCGTTTGTGGGTCTGTCATAATGGTGATTGTAAATATAGGGTAGATGGGAGTAGTGCCTTGGAAAGTTCCACAGTTACTCCGCTCACTTCGTCGTTCGAACAATCGCGAAAGGAAGCTCAAACCAACCTACCCAGACGTTCTGCGTAACATTCTGCCGGACCCTTTGTTGGTCGTTCGAGACCTTTGCATTCGACGTAGAATACCAAATATTGAGATCCAGATTCGAGGTACGCGTTCAACACAATGGTAGACGGCAATAAGCTATGATATATGATGAACGGCAAATTACCTCGGAGTGGAGAAACTCCATCAACGAACAGATCACCAGTCGGCAGATCACCGGTCGAGAACTGTTTTGCCACTGTTTACAACGGTATTCTTGGTAGATACTAGATAACGTCGAAGACTTCTTTGTCTTGAAGGAGCCCTCGAGCACACCAAGGAGTATTGCTGCGCAGGCTGAGAAAAATCGGCCAAAAACAAACGTTGATGAATCAGGCACAAAGTTGACACCGCCGAAATAAGTAAGAGGGAGGCGCTTGTGGAGAGCACTTTTTGACGTTGGAGTGCACTGCGCAGTCTCTTGGACGTCAGTTGAGAGATGATGAAAATGGATTCACATTCTAATAAAGCTCGATCGATCCTCGCCGAGTGGCAACAGGTCAAGTTTGAGAGAGGTAATGAAATCAAACCCGAGACACGAGCGTCCACGAGGGACGAAGGCAGGGACGTTTACAACCTTCAAATCAATCAGTAGTCTAGGCGTGCAACCCGGACCAAGAATTGATAATGATATGCAGTTCTAAATGTTGAAGCGTATGAACGCACATCGATTAGACATACTAGTCATTCAATTGTCATCGGCCGAACGATCTAGAAACAGCTTTCAAATTCAACACCGGAAAATGAGGTTGAGTAACCGGTAGGAGCATATTACAGGCACCCTTACATGTAGCAGAATAAAGAATAAGCTACGGGCTGCTACGGGAGCCTAATGACAGCACGGAAGTTGACTCACCGGGGAGCTTGCATGGAGCCTACCAAAGGGACTCCCACCAGAAAAAATAAAATCTAGACATAAATGACAAACTCCAACGTTGGGTGTATGTATACCTTAATTCGTGTCTTTCTCGAATAGTTCTTCCCAGAGCTTCTTCCTCCTACCCCCCTTGCCTGGCCCCCGTGGCTAATGTCTGTGGGACAAAAACGAGTCTATTTTGTGAGCCACACAGTAGGAGTGGTGCTTGGGGGAAGTTCCCGGCTGCGAACAATTCTCCCGAAGATCCCCGAAGACTTTGCTTCTAGACAAATCAGATCAATTTCGAGAAACAATCAAGAGAAGAGTGGAATCTGTTCGGCAGTGATAATTAGCCATTGCGGTATGCCCTTTTTGCTCACACAGACAAAATATCGGGCTCCGTACTGGGTGGTTGATATGAGAATGTCATCATCGCCTGTATGCAGGTAGACATCTTGTGCAACTACTTTTATTCATTTTTCTCGTTGACATTTAGTCTTGGCACCACAGCAGACAGAAATAAGACACACACGGAAGAGCGGAGTCCGAGGAGGTACCCCGTGGAGTCCTTGTTCCCAGCCTCGGTGAGATTCTAAGCCACATAAACGTCGGTGGCCATTGAGAACGCATGGGTATACACACCGCTGTACAGACCTAGCTAGATCCTTAGTCCGTTGCATATTATAGAGCAAGCCACTGCCCGAGAAAATGTTCTAATGAGATGATCACTTACAGGAGATAATTCTCAAGTGTCTCGGCATAACGGTACTCCACTCCCATAGATTGACAGCAAACTTGCCACTCACAAGCTCATGTTCGTTTTGCTTGGGGAAAATTAGCTGGTCACTGAAGGCATCAAAAACAAGGCTTGACTTTGAGGTAAGACTATGCCGAGCAAAAGTAGTAAACCTTCGCCATCATTACAGCCTCCTGAATAGACGAGTTGCTTGCCAGATTTGGATGATTTGAGGCTTACTGCCAGATGAAAACAGGTAGTGTAAACCTCACAGATGATATGCTGGACAATCAATTGTAGTTTGTCTTCTCCGACGACTAGGCAAGCAACGTTAATTTGAAAGACGGCTTTGTAAAAAAACTGGTTTCTAATCTCTTTGAACCACAAAATCGAGTCAGAGGGGCAAGGATCCAAGGGCCTCAATCAGAAAATCGTTGTACAGAACTGGCCGTCGTATGTCATGACGAGTTCTTCAGGTCAGTGCCTATGAGGATTCAGATAAAAAGCAAAAAAGAGGGTCAACAGACAAGTCATGGACCGTTCCAACCGGGTTTCTGACGAAGTATAAAGCTCCTAGTGAGCCTGAAGCCATCAACTAGCACAGTAAAAAACTGGAGAGTCAATTACGATACGATACGACAGTCTGAGAAGAGGAAACTGAATGGCTAAAAATCATCATCTTACCCGGGTCCTTAAGACCCAGCAGTCGGACTTTCAGCTGGCTCGAAAAGGTCATATAACCACCATCGTGATCAGGTGAATTTGGAAGCTTGCCAGGTTCGCGCTTCGAATAGTGCCCATACGAAAAAACATTTATCGCCCGAGAAATAACACTCCCGGCGGACACTAGTCATGTCAGGAATTTACTGTCCCAATGGGATAGACAGTCTTCGAGCCTACTTATGTCAGAGATGGACACACTGGCAGAACTTGAAGCGTCAACAGAGCTGGAAAACTGTTCAAATTCGTTTGTATTTATGCCAGTAGAAACAAGAAAAATAGACCTCGTACTATGAAGAAAAAAGTCGGGCAGCAGGTCATATTGACTAAGGAAAGGAGTAGGAGACTGAAAGGGAAGTGGGCGTGGGGCTGAAACACACTGTAGGTCGATTAAATAAGCGGCAGGTGCCGATTCATATACACGCAAGGCTCTTGCCAACCACCACCATTGTTTCTTCCTGCTCTAAGCTGGAAACGCCGTGTCCTTTGACGTGTAGGTATCTTACCGAAACGCAATATAGACCAGACAGAAATGATTAAATGCAATATTTTCAGTGTTCCTCAATAGCAATGACAGACTCAGAAAAGCAACCAAAGAAAAGGCGACTTCAAAATGCTTGTGACGCGTGTCGAAGGAGAAAAGGTGATTTACTGTTGGTGGATATCTTACTAGAATGACCTTTGACCTATTCTGATGTATCTAGTGAGGTGTAAGTTCGTGAGGATAGGTGACAGTGACTCCAAAATTGAATCGTACACAAATGTGTTTAGGTGACGGTTCGACCATGCCCGGAGGAGTGTGCTCCGCATGCCAAGCCATGAGGGTTCCGTGCACTCATCTCAGACAAAACAAGGTTTTCTCTTTTGTTCATTTTGTTTAAGACTCAGTCTTACTCACGCTTTACAGAAACGAGGAAAGAAAATAAGGTACATCCACTGCAGATATTAAGAAAGTCCGATGGCTGTTTGTTTGACTGGAATATTTCTAGTGTTCCAGCTAACACCGAAGAAATCAAGTTTATGGTCACCTTCATTCTTTCCGAGACCCCCGAAGAAACTTTTCCTATTCCCCAAGATCATGAGGCGATCCGGGAGGTCCTAGTCGATCTTGCCAAGTACATTCGATACTTGGAAAAGGAATTAGCTCGTTCGCGACGACCACACCCAAAGGTGATTAACTCTTTCATGGTTGATCCCAACACCGGCTCTGGAACTGGAAACTCTCCTGAGAACGAGGAATCGTCTGGAGATGAGTTGGGTCAGAGCGATACAGAGGACCTGCAAAGAAGATTAGCCAGCATGCAAGTCTCTCGATTACAAAACCGGCATTTCGGGAAATCGAGCAACGCATTATTTTTTATGGATATCCTAGGTCTCAAGAAATACCCGGATATATGCAAAAGACTAGAATTTTGGTCCGCGCTTACGGTGAGTTGTAATGAAAAGTTTGGTCGCTTCTTTCCGTTCAAACCTTTTCCTCTTGTTCCGATCAGTTTGAATTCTGTGGACCAGCTATCGAGGAACCACCATCATCATTTGACTTTCCTAACGATGCCCATTTACGAGAGCTCGTCAATGTCTACTTCACGCTTCACCACCCCTACTATCCCCTTTTGCATAAACCGTCCTTCGAACGAGATCTGTCGGAAGGACTGCATCATCGTGATGAAGACTTTGGAAAGCTGGTTCTAGCCTTATGTGCTTTAGCATCAAGATATACGGACGATTCAAGAAATCTACCACAACCCCATCACTCATCCTTGGGCCTCGGCTGGAAGTGGTTGCAGCAAGTTAACTTGTTCAAGCGACCCTCGCTTATGTCCCTCGTGTCTTTGCACGAATTGCAGACCTATTGCGTCAGTCTTTTTCTCGCCAATTCTTATGATTTTTATAACATGATTCGTCACGCGCAGCTGGTGATATGTTTCTTGCTAACTACAGGCAAATCGGATTTTTCGTGGATGTTAAACGGGTTTGGTATTCGACTTGCCCAGCAAAGGGGAATTCATCGACGTAAATCTAATCCCAGCAAAGGAAAATCAGCTTATTCATTAGAAAATGAACTCTGGAAAAGAGCATTTTCAATACTTATATATCATGATATTTGTACGAGTTCTGGCCTCGGACGTCCAGTTGCCGTGTCCATAAATGAGTGAGCTTTGGTGCTGTTTGCTGGATTCCTCATTCACTTGATTACCTTTAGGTATGATCTAGAACCTCTCGTCGAACACGAAGGTGAAGACATGGATGATACGAATCTCAGCGGCAAAGTTTCGGGCTCTGGTACATCCTCAGCATCCTCAGCAGTGTTTTGGAATTGTTGCATGCGCTTGGTAGAAATCTTGATTTTCGCTGAGCAGACATTGGTGAGCTTTATCTTATTTTCATCCAACAAATCGTGTCTTCAATGGGTTCTTAACCGTGAACAGAATCCAATTCGACGATCTGCGCTGAGCGTAAAGATAACTGATTCTGATTCTGGTTCAAACTGGAATCGAAAAGTAGTCGACGAGATCAACTCAGCTTTGACCGGTTGGTTGTTTAGTGTTCCCAAACACCGTACGCTCTTCTTTTTCTGGGAGTAATACAACTCTCGTCTCACAACATTTCTGATAGTGAGATGGGATCCTCAGCGTGAGAACTTGACCTTTTTCGCCCAGTCATCCGCGCTTCATATGACATTTTATTGGATTCAAATTCGTATCCATCGATCGTTCATTCCTCGAAAGGGAGAGAGCTCATCTCCGGCAAACGTTTCGTCAATAGCTATCTGCGCTAATGCCGCTCGGGCATGCATAAATGTTTTGGATGTTCTCCAGAGAAGGCATCCCCAATTCGCTTGTCATTTTCCAATTTCGGTCAGTAAACGCGAACTTTCCAACTTTTTCTGCATCTCGGAAATACTAAAATATGAGATGATTAACGGTCACTGGTAGGCTGCGGCATACCATTCTGCGATCATTGTTCTTTTCAACATTTTCAGAGGCAAGGAGTTCCAATTAGGTGTTGATTTAAAGGAAGAGATTTCGGATGCGCATCGTTGTATTGGATTTCTCCAAAAACGCGAGCGGGTGTACGTTTCTCACTTTCAAGGGTAAACCCTACAAAAATGCTCATTGTCCCTAGTGATTCCGTTTGTGCTTGCCTCAGGTAATAAAGCGTCGATCGACTAAAAAGGATGCCTGACTTAATTGTACTGTTTCAGGGACATCCTGGACACCATCTTTGGTAACCATTTGCTTTCACAGCCATCTAACAAAGTAACACTGGCCAAGTTGTCGGATGCTCAAGGGTCCAAACACCCCAGAGAGGACGGAGACGATCCTATTTCCGGTCAACGTGCGGATATCGCTTCGAACGAGGTGTATCCAAACTCAGAACGTACGTCTCGCTAAGTGCCCTATTATACCTTTCGAGGGACCCACATTTCTTCATAGGCTTCGGGACGCTTCACTCAACCTCAACGGGATTTGGGCGATCTTCAACTACTTCGCTTTTACAGCTAAGCCCAACTCCGTCCGGTTCTGGATCTGCACAGTTTCATATTGGCTCCAACCCGAACGTCGTTTCCTCTCAGCCTGCTCAGCCAGCCCATCATAGTCCTTCGGCCGACATTCACTACGATCAATCCTTTCATCAACAAGAGGGGCACCCATTTTTGAACGAGATCTATTCTGGCTGGAGCTCGGAAAGTTCTTTACTAACTCAATCTGCAAGCTACCAGCAAAGCGCGAGTGCTAGAGATAACTATTCCGCATACCATAATCATGATGGTTATGATGCTGCTCAGATGCACACATCTGAGTCCCAAAATCCCTTTGGTTCCTGGTCTATGATGCAGCGTAAGATTATTTTGGATCTCCTGAGGGTTCACAACAAATTTGACCTTTTTTCCAAGGCCCCTCTGACATGAATTACGTCGATCCTTACTCTTATCACGGTCCTGGACCAGATGTAAGTGAATTGTCCCAACAGACTGTTACGAGGTGAGTGCTGGTTATCTTGTGTTCATGCGTCGGGAGTTCACTTTTCACTCCTACATCATTAGTATGCCGCTTCAGGACCAAGCGAAAAACTGGGATCCGTCGACAATACTCGAAGTCAATAACTTATTCCAATGGTATTCTGGACATACAGCATAGGGACTTGGTAATTTATAGACCGGAAAGTATGAAGTACAAACTGGATACATATATTGGAGCACTGAACATTGAAGATAGAATAGAGAGGCTGCGCAGGCGACATCTTAATGCTGCGTGCGGATACAGATGACCTTTGGCCGTGCGCAGTAATGACAAGGCGATTATAAAAGAGCAACTCTCCTCCTAAACAGAAGGATGTACGAATGGCTGTACTGGGTGCGTATTCACGCACGCAAAAATAGCTATGGCAGTGAAAGGAATGATGTCGATGGAACTTGCGCAGTCTCTTTCATATGAACTATGTTTTGTTCCGTTCTCCAACCAAGAGCAAAGCTCTAGCAAGATGCCGTAGTTGCTTGTGAGATGCTGTAGAGGCCATTATAAGATACTACGTTCTACCCTCAAAGCCCACTTACTGTGACGGTTTCAAGAACTGGATTGGCTGTGGTATCCGGAAGGACCCGAACTTAACCCTCCCACGGCCAAATAAAATTGCCAATCGCGAAACGCTAACTGCTACCTCTTGTCAACCACCACCATCGCTTCTTCCTTTTGAACAGAAGGTTCTGTTTCCCCTATAGTGTGAGTGTTCGCTACGGCGCACGATTGTGGGCTAGGAATGACGCAATAAAAGTATTTTATAGATTCACCTTGCGGACTTCATGACGGATTCAGAAGTACGACAGAAGAAGAAACGACTGCAGAACGCTTGTGATGAGTGCCGGAGAAGAAAAGGCAAGTGCTGGTTTCAAAAGATCAGATCAAGCGAATGATGACTTGTCCTCATGTATCTAGTAAGATGTAAGTCCACGGAGATGGGGTTGACTTCAAAGCTGAATTGTATACGGATCTATGGTAGGCGACAGCTCGACTATGCCTGGAGGAGTGTGCTCCGCATGTCAAAGTATGAGGATTCCGTGCACGCATCACAGAAAAAGCAAGGTTCTCTCTGTCTTTCTTTCTCTTCGGAAGCATCAGCCTTACTTACATTTCCCAGAAACGGGGAAAGAAAATAAGGTGTGGATACTGACGAGCTCCGATAGCCGTTTGGCACAGTGTTTCACTAAGGCATTTTTAGTGTTCCAGCTAACACCGGAGAAATCAAGTTCATGGTCACTTCAATCCTCTCCGAGATCCCCGAAGAAAAGTTTCCCATTCCCGAAGACCACGAATCAATTCGTGAGGTCCTAGTCGATCTCGCCAAGTACATTCGGTACTTGGAAAGGGAATTAGCTCGTCCACGATACCCAGAGGCAAAGGTGACAAAATCCTCTATAACCGACCACAATATCGGCTCTGGATCCGGGAATTCCCCTGAAAACGAGGAATCGTCCGGAAACGAGTCCGACGAGAGCGAAACACAGGACTTGCATGAAAAATTAGCCAACATGCAAGTTACTCGGTTACAGAACCGGCATTTTGGAAAATCGAGCAACGCGCTATGGTTCATGCAAGTCCTAGGCCTCAAAAAGTACCCAGATGTATTCAGAAGAATGGAGTTTTGGTCCGCGCTCCCAGTGAGTCATGTTGAAAGAATTATTTATTTTTTTTCATACAAACTCGCGCTTTCTTTTCTTCCGACTAGTTTGAGTTTTGTGGACCAGCTGCTATCAGGGAACTACCACTATCGCTCGACTTTCCTGACGACGCTCACTTGTGGGAACTCACGAATATCTATTTCACTTTGCACCACCCCTACTATCCGCTTTTGCATAAATCAACCTTTGAACAAGCTTTATCGGAAGGATTACATCGCCGTGATCAGGATTTCGGCCAACTGGTCTTAGCTCTATGTGCTGTAGCATCGAGATATACGAACGATTCGAGAAATATACCACAGTCCCATCATTCATCTTTAGGCCTCGGTTGGAAATGGTTGCAACAGATCAACTTATTCAAAGGGGCCTCGGTCATGTCTCCTGTGTCTCTGCACGAGCTACAGACTCATTGTGTAAGTCATTTCTTCTTTAAATTTGAACCCACTGATCCGACATCGTGTGAAGTTGGCAATATGTTTCTTGCAGACTACAAGCCAATCGGACTTTGCTTGGATGATGAACGGGTTGAGCTTACGACTCGCCCAGCAAAGAGGACTTTATCGACGTAAACCTGATATCGGTAAAGGGGAACCACACGCATTGGAAAATGAACTTTGGAAAAGAACATTTTGGACTCTCATGTATCATGATATCTTCATGAGTTCTTCTCTCGGACGTCCGGTTGCCGTGTCCATAGATGAGTAAGCCCCTATATTTCTGTTTGATCATACGTCTGATCACCATCAGTTATGATACAGAACCTCTGGTCGAACTCGAAGATGAAAACCCTGGTAATTTGGGTCTCGGCCAGGTTTCGGACTCTAGTACATCCCCAGTGGTGTTTTGGAACTGTTACATGAGCTTGTTAGAAATCCTCAGTTTTGCTGAGCAGACACTAGTGCGTTTTTCCTCACACAAATCACGTCATCAACTTCCTACTCAGGGTGTACTGTGAACAGAGTTCGATTCGACGATCAGAACTAAGCGCAAAACTTACCGATTCTAGCTCGAATTGGAATCAGAGAGCAGTCGAGGAGATCAACTCTGCTTTGAGTAATTGGCTGTTTAGCATTCCCAACCATCGTATGTTGCCTGTTCTTTGTGCAATACAGCTCTAGCCTTTTAACGTTTCCGACAGTTAAATGGGATCTTCAACTCGAGAACGCGACTTTCTTTGCCCAATCATCCGCACTTCATGTCACGTATTATTGGATCCAGATTCGAGTTAATCGATTATTCATTCCACGAAAGGGAGAAGGCCCATCTCCGGCAGGTCTCTCGTCAATAGCCATCTGCGCTAATGCCGCTCGATCATGTACCAATGTTTTAAATGTTCTTCAGAGGAGGAATGCCCATTTTGCTTGTCATTTCCCTACTGCAGTCAGTGACGCATTGCTTAGTTGAATTGTTTGGAACTACTAACATGATGGATGATCACTGGCAGGGTGTACTGTACAGTTCAGCAATCATTTTTCTTTTCAATATTTTCAGAGCCAAGGAGCTTAATCTTAGGGTCGATTTAAAGGAAGAAGTATCGGATGCGCGTCGTTGTATCGGATTTCTACGAAATTATGAACGAACGTACGTTTCTTACTGTTGAGGGAGCTTGGTAAATACTCATGCTCTTTCAGTCATTCCGCTTGTGGTCGTCTTAGGTATCTAAATGTCGGCGATCGACCGAAGAGTATCTAGCTCACTCGAAGTCTTTCAGGGATATCCTCGATACCATTTTTGGGAATCATCCGCTATCCAGGTCATCCAACGAAGTAAAACTGACCGATTTAACGGTTTCTCATCCCAGAGATGATCGCAAAGATAATCAGGACCCGAATTCAAGCCAGCAGGTGTCTAACACTCCATACGAACCTCGCATTTCAAATCCAAATCCGGAAGATGGATCTCAACCAGCATCGACTGCTCTTCCATCGCGGTCTTCAACGAACCCGTATTTCACTGTAGACTTCGGGATGTTGAACCCGACCCCAACAAGATTGGAGCAATCCTCAGTTGTGAATCCGCTCAACCCTAGTCCTGCTAGTTTCCACACAGGCTCTGGTTCAAATCTTGTTTCACCTAGACCTGTTCTTCATGATGCTCCGATGGACATTCGCCAGGACCTATCCCTTCATCAACCGGACAGAGACCTAGTTCCGGGCGAGAACTATTCAAGCTGGGGCTTGAACACCTCTTTACCAATTCAGCCTCAGGGCGGCCACGTGCAAGGCATTGATTATTCTACATTTCATGCCCAGGATGGCTATAATGCTATTCAGGTCCAATCATCTGCACTACAAGACACCTTTAGTTCCCGACCTGTGATAGATTGTAAGGCTGTTTCTAATGGGGTTCATATTAAATGTCTGATCTGGAGATATTTTAAAGCAACATCTTACATGAATGATTCCTATCAAGGCCCCGTACCAAATGTAAACGAAGTGTTTCAGCAAGTCGCTCCTAGGTGAGTGTCAAATGTGCTTGATGTCTGACTTTAGAACTCAATTTCAGCATCTGGCAGTGTGCCATTTCATAACCAAGCGGAAAACTGGGATCCATCAACAATACTTGAGCTCAATCACTTGTTCCAGTGGTATTCTGGGCATACGGCGTAGTCTTGACACCTTCCCGCCATGAATTGTTGGGTACAGATATATTGAACGTTAACATTGAAGATAGAATACGTATTTTGATATATGTACACGTTGTTTTTTGAAGTCTAGTCTGACATTGTGTCGTAAGTACTTACGACACGCTGTGAGGGAAAATCATACTTTAATCGGTCACGCCCGGTAATTCTGACAAAGCGAGCCTTACTTGTATTTCATCCGTGGAACCAAGGTTTGAATTTCTACCATCATCATCGCGTCAGTGAACATGACAGACTCTGAAATACGCCCTAAAAAACGGCGACTGCAGAATGCTTGCGATGAGTGCCGAAGAAGGAAAGGTATTTGTTGCGTGCGTTCTCTAAGCAGGTATCAGTACTGACCTCAAGGTTGACCTCATACATCAAGTGAAATGTAGGCGTTCCAAGACATGTAAGGCTAGCTTATCTGAACCTGTGCGCATCCGCATCTATAGGTGACAGTGCAACTGTACCTGGGGGAGTTTGTTCTCCATGTCAAAGTCTAAAAATACCATGCACTCATCTTATAACGCATAAAGTGAATGTACCATTTTCTTTCTTCATAAACTTGGACTGACTCGTGGCTCATAGAAGCGGGGAAAGAAAGCAAGGTGAAGAGATCTCATAGAGTGCTTACGAGACTTGATAACCGTTTTGATTTGATGTCTTTTTAGTGCTCCTTCGAACGCAAACGAGATAAAATCAATCATCACTGCAATTCTTGCTGAAACCCCACGCAAAAACTTCGTAATCCCTGAAGATCGCGACGCGATCCGCGAAATCCTAGTTGACCTTGCAAAGTACATTCGGTACTTAGAAAAAGAACTAACTCGTTTTCAGAGACATGAAAGTGTTGCGAAGTTTACAGAACCCATTGTTTCCCGTGATATGGGTGGTGGATCTGGGTTTCCTCCTGAAGATGGAGAGTCATTTGGAGAGGAGTCGGATTACAGTCAGGCACAAGACCTTAGTGAACAAGTTGCAAACATGCAGGTCACTCGAATGCGAAATCAACACTTTGGAAAATCAAGCAATGCTTTATTTTTCATGGAAGTTTTGAACCTGAAAAAGTACCCAGACGTAGTCAAAAGACCAGAATATTGGACCACCCTTCCAGTAAGTAATTTTCCTTGGGCTTTATACTCGTTGCTACATACCTGCGATTCTGTGGATCAGTTTGAATTCTGTGGACCAGCCGCAAAGGAACCACCGGCTTTCGACTTTCCCGAAGATTCTCATTTGCGGGACCTTATCGATACCTATTTCACTTTTCATCATCCTTACTATCCGCTTTTGCACAAACCTACCTTTGAGAAAGCTATCTTCGAAGGATCGCATCATCGTGACCATCACTTTGGACAGTTAGTCCTAACCTTATGTTCCGTGGCGTCCCGGTACACAGATGATCCGAGGAATCTACCAAACCCCCATGAACTGTCACTAGGTTCCGGATGGAAATGGTTGCAACAGGTGAACTTATTCGCAAGAACGTCACTTCGAATGGTACCGGTATCCTTATACGAACTTCAGACATATTGTGTAGGTCGTCCACTGCCAATTATGATTACTTCATGCTTTGATTCATCATGAAAAGTTAGCAATATGTTTTTTACAAACCACAAACCAAGCGGACCTCGCCTGGATCTTAATCGGAACGGGTATCCGGTACGCTCAGCAAAGGGGTATCCATCGACGGAATTTCAATCCCAGCGGGGAGACTTCAACGCAAGTAGTAGAGAATGAAATGTGGAAAAGAGCGTTTTGGATGCTGTTGTCTCATGACCTTTTCCTGAGCTCTGGCCTCGGACGTCCGCTTGTAATGACTATAGATGAGTGAGCTCTGGTATCACTCCCTCGACGTATTACATACTTAACTTACCATTGATAGCTATGATACGGAGCTGCTTATTGAACGCGAAGATCCGGACTGGGATGATCCAGACAGCAAGCAGTCTAGTTCAGATACGTCTCCAGGGACGTTTTGGAATTGCTACTTGCGCTTGTTGGAGATTTTCAGCTTCGTCGAGCAAACCTTGGTGAGTTTTGCTACATAGTCCTGCCCCTTACCGATTGCATGACTCAACACTTGATACGCGTAGAGCTCGGTTCGACGATCAGAGCTAAACGAAAAACTTCTTACTGCAGCTCCGCACTGGAATCATAAAGCAGTGGTCGAGATCGATGCTGCGCTGAAGAATTGGTTGCTTAATATCCCTGAACATCGTACGTCTTTCTCTCTTTAAAACAGTGGGGGACTTTTTATGCGCCTTTGACAGTGAAATGGGATCCTCACCGTGAAAACTTGGTTTCCTTCGCTCAATCATCCGCTTTATATAACACATACTACTGGATCCAAATTCGTGTTCATCGACTATTCATACCCCGAAGAGGGGATACCGCATCTTCTACTGATTTTTCGTCAATGGCTATCTGCACCAACGCGGCTCGCTCGTGTATAAACATCCTGGACGTCGTGCAAAAAAGGCATCCTAAATCTGCATTTCATTTACCATTTTTTGTAAATTTTACTTTGTCTTTACTCTCTGGTCGTATTCTCTGACTAACAGCCCCTCATGAACTGACTAATAGGGTGCGGCGTACAATTCCGCAATCATCGTTCTCCTCAACATTCTCAGAGGCAAAGAATTAAATCTACGGGTTGATATACAGAAAGAGCTATCTTATGTGCATCGTTGTTTTGCTTTTTTTGGAGAATGGGAAAAGACGTAAGTTTCTCTTCAACGAAAGGACAGAAATTGAGCGTTAAAACTTTGACGAAAACTCATGACATATCTAGGCACGCCGTTCCTGGTCGTCTTAGGTAGTACTGATTAGTTGAAAACTCCCAGGTCTGCTATGCCACTGACACTTTACTTTAGGGATATCCTCATTACGATATTCGGTCATGATCCGTTATCCAAACTATCCGAAAATCCGAAGATTACTCATGCTAGTTCGTCAAATCTTCCGTCCTTAAAACGTCCCCGGGAAGGATCCGAAGACGAAGAGGGATCGGGTTCGACTCGGAAAGTACCATCCGAACGCCATGATCCTTATTCCGATCTCAACTCCGAAAATACCACACCTGGGTCAATCGTCTTCCTTAGACCCTTGGGCAACGACATGTCGAATTTGACGCCCACGAGTCAACTGCCATCGACTTCGTCGGAAGTCAGTGACTCGAGCTCGAATCTTGCCTCAACAAGGTCCACCCCTAGTATCTCATACGGCGGCCCGGCCAGCTTGCATCCACACCAATCCTGGCCTGGAATAAGTCACAGCCAAAGAGGAAATCCGTATCTTGACGAGAGTCGTTCCAACTGGAGTTCAGACTCCGCTTCTGCAATAACAATGCAAGTTGAACCAAGCGAACAGATTCAAAACCTCGAGAGTCGTCAATATCTTGTGCATCCAAACCAAGATGATTACGGCTTCAATCAGGCTCCACCCTCCCTGTTTCAAAACACTTTCGACCCAGTTGAGCCCGAACTTCTCACGCAGCGTAAGATGCTTTCTGGGGTCGTAGTGAATCTGATGCTAAATACCTCTTTATAGATACTCCTGGCTCGAGTTATCCCTATCCTTATCATAATCCTGAATCGGGCATGAGCGAACAATTCTATCATGATCCTGCGAGGTTGGGGTAAGCTAGTTTCTCGACAAACAATTAAAGTTTAGAAATTCACTTTTCGCCTTACTTCAGTATGCCACCTGAAGGTCAAGAAATATCAGAAAACTGGGATCTATCGACGCAAGTTGAAATCAACCATTTGTTCCAATGGTATTCTGGACATACGGCATAAAAATGTCTAAGTGGCTAAACGACACAATTGCATTCGTTATACATGTTTTGCCTGTCGAAACCTAGTAGCTTACACCTACTTTTATGCTCGAAATAATCGAGGAAATGCATTGAGGCTCGGTCCACACAGCTACATAATACCTTTTTACAAATGTACTTAATCGGTATTTACACAAAGTCCCTGGTAGTATATCGGTTAGTACACGCGCCTGTCATATCTTGACTCGACGTGCGAAGTCAGACGCGCGAAAGCTGGGTTCGACTCCCAGCCAGGGAGTGAATGGGGTTGCTATTTCTTTTTCTTTTTTGGATAGTACCGTAGATAATAATAAAAGTCTACCCGAATGCGTTTGTAGAGACTTGAAGTTGCTAGTTCTCGGCCTTTATTCACATAAACAATGACAAAGCCTGCAACACCTTCTGTTGTAAATAAGGCAAAGCATATGCCTCATGCGAGCAAGGTCGGAACCGACACAATCGGCCCTATGATATCGAGCCCAGATCCATAAGTTTTATCAAACACACAACACCAAAACTGCACTGAGCAGTATGTAAATATATTCGGTACAAAAAACCCAGCATTATATGTACGCCCTCTACCTATATATATACTGAAGCAAACTCTATACATTCTACTCGCAGGTAGTGAATAAGTACTTATGATACGTGTGTATCAGTGTATCTAGCTAAGTATGTATGTATGTACAATCTCTCATCTACGCGTCATCCACAGATTCTACACCACAAACCCCACGACACATAATTACATGACCCAGGGTAGCAGAGGGGGTCTAGAGAAATCTATATCTACAGCACGATAACAGCAACGCGACGCAACGCAACATCCTACAAACAACTAAAGTTTAGAAATTCACTTTTCACCTTACTTCAGTATGCTACCTGAAGGTCAAGAAATATCAGAAAACTGGGATCTATCGACGCAAGTTGAAATCAACCATCTGTTCCAATGGTATTCTGGACATACGGCATAAGAACGTCTAAGCGGCTAAAAGCCTGCATTCGTCTTACATGCTTGATGTTTTGCCTGTCGAAACCTAGCTTACACCTACTTTTATACTTGAAATAATCGAAGAAATGCATTGAGGCTCGGTCCACACAGCTACATAACACCTTTTTACAAATGTACTTAATTGATATCTACATTGAACCAAAGTCCCTGGTAGGTAGGTAGGTAGGTAGGTAGATTACGCGGCTCCGCAACGTGCGGGGAACCTAAGGTAGTATATCGGTAAGTACACGCGCCTGTCATTCGTTAGATCTGAGTGAAACGCGCGAAAGCTGGGTTCGACTCCCAGCCAGGGAGCTATCGTCTTAGCCACTTTTTTGATAGTACCGTAGATAGGTCTACCCAGAATGCGTTTGTATGTAGAGACTTGAAGTCTCTTGAAGTTGCTCATGATCAGCCTTTATTCACGTGTTCATACTCTCGAATAAACAATGACAAAGCCTACAACACCTTCTGTTGTAAATAAGGCAAAGCATAGGGACACAGTCGGTCCTTCTGTAGTATCTACTCAGCCGCTCAGTAATAAGTTTTATCAAACCTGCAAAATAGTAATACACAACTGGTATGATCACCGAGCAGTATGTAAATATATTCGGTACAAAAAAAACATGTACGCCCTTAGTCTCTATATACTGAAGCAAATTCTACATTCTATACTTGCAGGTAGTAAATAAGTACTTATGTGTGTATCAGTGTATCTAGTTAAGTATGTATGTACAATCTCTCATCTACGCGTCATCCATAAATTCTACACCACAAACCCCACGGCACACAATTACTGATTATCCCTATCATAATCCTGAATCGGGCATGAACGAACAATTCTATCATGATCCTGCGAGGTTGGGGTAAGCTAGTTCTCTCGACAAACAACTAAAATTTTAGAAATTCACTTTTCACCTTACTTCAGCATACCACCTGAAGGTCAAGAAATATCAGAAAACTGGGATCTATCGACGCAAGTTGAAATCAACCATTTGTTCCAATGGTATTCTGGGCATACGACATAAGAACGTCTAAGCGGCTAAAAGACACAACTGCATTCGTTATACATCTTATGATGTTCTGCCTGTCGAAACCTAGCTTACACTTACTTTTATACTCGAAATAATCGAAGAAATGCATTGGGGCTCGGTCCACACAGCTACATAACACCTTTTTACAAATGTGCTCAATCGATATCTACGATGAACCAAAGTCCCTGGTAGTATATCCCCGACTCTCTCCGAGAGGAGGGCCTTGTCCCCCCCTAGCACCAAACCATTCCCACGGGCCCAAAAATTGGCTGACACATGCTAGTTTTCTCTCACGCCTCTTTCCTGCTGCCCATAGCCCCAAAACGCTCCCACGACCCCAAAATTGGCTGACAAATGTTAGTTTTTTTCCACGCCATCAGTCAGCTGCTCTATCGGCAAGTCCCGTTGCAAAATGATGCGACTCAAAGGGCGTACGTGCTTATACTGCCCCTAAGTCGATTCGCCAAATGACTCAGTCGCGTCCCACGCAGTTTATTCTCTGCACCGCTGTGCAAATTTCTAGCCGCGCTTGGCGTACCGGAATTTTGCGGTCATGTGGGTACAGCGGTCATGCGTTGGGTATCTCTTTCACTTCTTGTGTACTTTATTTCAATATTTGCTGCTACTGTACCATAACTTCCTGCCTCTCGTATTTCGTACATGTACTTGTATAGGTATCAGGCTCGCATACCCGTTTGTAGTCCATCCCTGCCCTGGGGTGCGTTTGACTATTCGTAACTCGAGCCGAAGACAAACAAATGATTGGCTTTGTTGACTTGTTGTCACAAGCCCTTTTTCAAAAATGGACCGCACAACATCATAAATGTCTTTCATCACAATCTATGCTATCAATTGAAAGGAATTATCTACTGAGGTTCAAATCACTTTTGCTCTAGACTAGTGAATAGATGTGGTCAGATACCTTAGACTATACATGATGATGGAGTCATAACTCTGGACAGATTCAGTATAACAAATTTCCACTTCCGAGGCAAGAAAATGTGAACTTTTGACAAGTGGACAGAGAAGTTGGCAGCACTTTTGGTTCAGAACATGATCATGATGCCACCACATTTATGTAACAACATCAGTTGATAGAGTCTGACAAAAGTCTTTGATTCCCACCTGAAAGTGAGAAATTTAACTCCTTCCTTCCTACTTCCCACCATTTCAAATTCTCTTGTTTTATTACTTTGATCCAGTTCTCTGGGGTTCTCGTATACTCCAAATCAAACACATTTCTTAAATATGTTTGCAACCATCACCACTGTCATCGAGCACAGTCTGCGTAAATTGTTTTCTCCAGGTCTTTCTGTCTTGAACTGCTATCAATATGTCATCACTTAAGTATCTCTTATAATCACTGTCCTGCTTTGAATTCTTTGTATAAGTAATGGATCTTGTCAGTGGCAAGTACTTAACTTACACAATGATGACCCACCGGGTGAGTTTTTTGCTTCTAGATAATATATTACAAATGTTCGAGAGAAAAGATTAATGGTACTTACAGTCAGTGTGTAGCTTGCAAGTAGTTATTGGTACGCATTGTAGCTCAAGCCGTGACTCGTCAGTCTGTACACTCTTACCAGTATCAAACAAGTCTATATGAGTATCCAATGTCCAGCTTTTGTATTTTAAATTACATACATTTGGTAAAACACCATGGATTCACGGTTATCCTGCTTTGCTTCAGACTTCAGCTTCAGGGACTAGCTCGCTTTGTATTTATATGCCTTGGACTATGAAGAGTCGGGGATTGCGAACGCGCACGCGGAGCGTTACTGGATCGGTTAGTACACGCGCCTGTCATAAGATAAGTGGAGTGAAACGCGCGAAAGCTGGGTTCGACTCCCAGCCAGGGAGCTACCCATAGAATCCCTTTCTTTCTTTTCTGATAGTACCGTAGATGAGTCTACCCAGAATGCGTTTGCATGTAGAGACTTGAAGTTGCTAGTTGATAGGTCTCAGCCTTTATTCACGTGCTCATACTCTCGAATAAACAATGACAAAGCCTACAATACCTTCTGTTGTAAATGAGGCAAAACATATGCCGCTCAATATCAATACCTAATCGAGCCCAGCTCCTTGGGCCTTAGGTTTCATCAAGCCTGTAAAATACACAACATCAAAACTGATATGACTGGGGGGTATGGCCGCAAGCGGCGAGGGCCGAACCTTTAGTTTGCAAGGATTGTGATACCTCATTATTCAAAGCTTTATGTAGAGTACAATTCAAAAATTAATTGATATGTTACCCGGTAGTTGGAGTTGGAGGGGTCCATCTACACATACCATTGTCGACCATTATCCGAAAGATCTCATACAGATTTGTCAGGGCTAGCAACAGGACTCGGGGGCCGCAGTGGGTCCTTCTGAGAAAGTCAAGCCAATGATTATTGGTATCATAATATAACACAAAACAGGATCAGGAAAAGGCACGGAATTTGCCAAAATCTTAAACAAATATCCTAGCATCCTGTGATTCAAAAACTTACCTTCCTATGCTTCAAAGCCTATAATTCAACATCAAAAGATGGTGGTGAATGTAAATAATAAAGGTATTATTGTGTAAGATTAGAATGATTTAACACTTGAGTAGAACATGGTTTCCAAGAAGATGGTGATGATGGAAGGATGTCTCTGAACTTGTCTT
>ML179644.1:51115-61727 GCA_004369135.1 Dendrothele bispora CBS 962.96
TATATTACAGTCGACAAATGACATTAATCAACACCATAACCCAAGTTCATTCAACCTATATCGCTCCGCATAGACATGGAAAGCAAGATATCCTTGCATCCATTTATGATAAATCTCCAAGGCCTCTTTACAGGGAGTGATAATCTTAACAGCGTTCTGATGCGCCGCTACACACTCATCTATCAAGATCCCAAGAGCCTCCAATTTAGAAATCTTTCTGCTTGTGGCGACAAGGGAAACACAATTTACATCATCTCCGGTTGTTTCTTCCTTGTAAAATGAAAGAATATCGCTAAGTATAGGTTTTTATCAGAATTCAAAACAGATAATAATGTATGGTCATGAGGACTTACTTTGTGTAATTTAGGATCTTTCCTATGTCCGGGATTGCCTGGATGTATACTGAAATAGACAGTGTTGGAGGAAATATAAAAAAAGCATAGGCATCGGGGGTTCCGGCCATGTTTCGATAGAACAATGCGTAATCAGGTTCAGTAGCCTATAGAAGATTCTAATCTTTAGTTCATTCAATTTTTGTCATCAAGCTACTCACCACAATACCCAGCTCTTTACTGCAAGTCTCCAACACAACAGAGTTACACAAGTTCAACCCTGCCGAGACAATACTGTTCGCTGCCACACGTCCAAAATGGTTATACACATCTCTCAATACCCCACCAAGCAAAGCAAGGAACGGGTCCGGTTGCACTTCACCAGCAACAAATCGCTCGTTAAATTTTTCGACATTTTGTCTATCCTCCGGGTCAGCCGTGTCGGCATCGTCAATGTACAATACGCCAGCAGTGAAAAGGCAAATGAGCATCTGAGTTGATTTGTCCTCGACGTGTTCATAAGAGGTCACCGCCATGAAGGCAGCAGCTTTGAGACAGGAGGAGCCGAAATATCTATCAGTTTGCAATCTGCGGTGGCACCACGACGTTCGGATTCCTGAACTGCGAGCTCGTAAAAAGCGGTATCGAATGGACGGTAAGGGACTTTAAACGAGCATCGGGTCAAGAAGGACTGTAGGACTTCCAAGAGACCAGTTTGGGTAGCCTGCTACAGGAAAGAGAGTCAGCTCCGTGGCTAACAGCGAGGATCGATAGCCTAGACTTACTTTGGTGCTAGAGCTGGCTGGGAGCATTTGTGCTGCGTTGGGGATGAAGGTGAGTCTTCCTATGGTCTCTTATAACTTTTGGTTTCATCGGTTACATATGCATATGAGGCCGTAGGTTACGGAGGTTACAGCTGATTGCAAAACTCTAGAGACATTTTTTGATATTCTCCGAGCTCGTATTTTTGCTTAGTATTGTTTTTTAAATAGAATAGCAAAGTGGAGAGCGGTGGGGAAATCATATATGAAACTGTCGCTTGTGGTCTACAACTATATTGGGATATCGAACAAACAGAAATGCGAGCTCGGAGAAAATTGAACATGTCTCTAGAGTTTTGCAATCGGCTGTACATAGGTTACGACGCAGGAGTTTACGGAGGGCTCGTCTTTACTAAACTCCAGTTCTCCATGGATATGGTGTGCGAAGAATCAAGATATATGCACACAACGGGGATATGCAAGTTTTTCAATATCTTATACTTCTGCTCAATTTCCGGTTCTCACAATTTTTTTTTAGGGTAATATGTAGTCTGTTAGGCATACTCTTTCCACTCAGAATAAGATATTCTAGAGAGGGAGGAGAATTAGACCCAGAAAATTGTGTTCCTAGGCGTACTTACCTACATGACCAGTTTGAGTTGCGTTGCTTCTATGGATTTCAATCTTCGATCCAATCAATATATACATCAAAAGATCATAAATGACGAGGCCGGAGTGTACGAAGCGAAGGACTCGTCCTTACTAAAAAAATTGAACTCGCAACAGGCGACTGTCGAAATCGTGTGCCATCCCTAATTGGATCAAACACGGAAGTTTCATTCTCTATTTTGAATATTTATAAATTATGACAAAGTCGAAAAGATCATTTAAATGGCTAAAAAGACTGGACTCTGTTACGACATACGCAATTTAGTTCACGCTCCGTAAAAAACGGGTCTTACTATTGCTGTGAGTTAGACACGGAAAAATGACACCGCCAGCTACTAATCAGTCTTCTAGAGGTTTGCCCTTGAGTTTCAGAATTTTTGAAGGTAATTTTCAATGACTGAATCCCGTTTATATTATCCAGTCAGCCTATACTTAGGTCCTAGGATACAAAAAGATACTAAAGGAGTAAATAATCCATGGCCAGCTATCCGAGACACTTGATACATGTTACAGAGTCAGCAAATGTCATTCAATAATCAACACCAAAACCCAAGTTCATTCAACCTATATCGCTCCGCATAGACATGGAAAGCAAGATATCCTTGCATCCATTTGTGATATATCTTCAGGGCCTCTTTGCTGGGAGTGATGATCTTAACAACATTCTGATGTGCTGCTACACACTCATCTATCAAGATCCCAAGAGCCTCCAGTTTAGAGATCCTTCTGCTCATGGCGGTAAGGGAAACACAATTCACTTCATCTCCGGTCGTTTCTTCCTTATAAAATGAAAGAATATCACTATATGTAAGTTTTTATCAGAATTCAAGACAGATTATAATGTATCAATATGAGGAATCACTTTGCATGGTTTACGATTTTTATTATGTCCGGAAAGGCCTGGATGTATATTGAAATAGGCATTGTTGGAGGAAATATGAAAAATGTATAGGCATCAGGGGCTCCAGACATGTTTCGATAGAACAATGCATATTCAGGCTCAGTGGACTATAGAAGATTTTGTTCTTTAGTTCAAGTTCATTCGATGTTTGTCATCAAGCTCAGACTCACCACAATATTAAGCTCTTTACTGCAAATCTCCAACAAAACAGAGTTACAAAAGTTCAACCCTGCCGAGACAATACTGTTCGCCGCTATGCGCCCAAAATGATTATACATATCTCTCATAACCCCAGCAAATAAAGCATGGAACGGGTCCGGTTGCACTTCACCGGTAATGAATCGCTCACTGAACTTTTCGACATTTCGTCTGTCCTCCGGGTCAGCCGCGTTGGTATCATCAATGTAAGTTGCACCAGCAGTAAAAAGGCAAACGAGCATTTGAATTGATCTGTTCTCGATGTGATTGTAAGACATTGTCGCTATACTGACACCAGTTTTGAGGCTGGAGTTGAAATATTTATCAGCGCCCTTGCAACCTGCGGTGACGCCACGACGTTCGGACTCCTGTACTGCAAGCACGTAGAAAGTAGTATCAAATGGAGAGTGAGGGACTTTAAACGAGCATCGGGTCAAGAAGGACTGTAGGACCTCCAAAAGACTGGTCTGGGTAGCCTGCTACAGGACAGAGGGTCAGCATTGTGGCTGCCAGTGAAGAAAATGCCAATAGAATAGACTTACTTTGGTGCTAGGGTTAGTTGGGAACATTTGCGCTGTGTTGGGGATGAAGGTGAGTCTTCTTACGGTCCCTTATACTTTTGGTTTTATAGGTACATGGGCTCGAGAAATCGATACCTGAGAGAATCTCCCTGTGGCTCTGCGGTCATTACCGACGGTGCTGATAGCCCCGCATTCATTCATCTCGAAAAGTGTTTTGTTTGAACGGAGATCGGAAAAACATCTTTCGAATGACGGACGTGAAATAGATCGTATCTACTAGGAACCGGACTCTGTTACGACATATCAAGTGAATGGTATTAGTTCAGGCTCCGAAAACCACGTCTTTGCGATTAACAATCTACTAATCAGTATAGAAACGGGTCCTATGGCTGTGGGTTAGACACAAAAAATTGTTGACACCACCAGCTACTAATCAGTGTTCCGGGACTTTAATATATCAAACTGAGAAGATCTCTAATTCAAAATATAACAGGGAGCACATGCGGGTCTATACTTCTCTATTATTAGTATTATAATATTTGGAGATGACCAGCAACATCTGTTTCTTTTAAAAAACTTCTTGCCCAAGTATGTACATATTGGCTCGGTGAATAAGAAGAAAAGTCGTTGCTAACTGTCGCTAGTGATAACCTCCTACATACATTAGTTCTTTCGTTTTCAAACACGCAACGAGTGCTCAGTGCATACAACATTCCTGTAAATAGCCATACCCCGACAACTCATGATTTGGTCACCAATGGACTTCCAAACGAGGTCAGGATCTACTCCGCCTAGCAAGGACCAAAAAGGAGTCAACAACTACATCTCATAGACTTATACAGACACAATGGACATGAATTAACTCAGATGCAAAACAATATCTTGAATGAACGGGCGGAGGGAACCCGATGTTTTTACGTAGAAGAAATTACGAGGCCAGATTGTTTACCGAAGATCAGCTGGGTCAAGAAGGACTGTAGGACCTCCAAAAAGACCGTCTCAGTAGCCTGCTACAGGACAGAGAGTCAGTACTGTGGCTAACAGTGAATAAACCAGACTCACTTTGGTGCTAGAACTAGTTGGGAACGTGCTGCGTTGGAGGATGAAGATGAGTTTTCCTATGGTTTCTTATCCTTTGGTCTCATGAGGTGGGTGATTGGTTCTATCGACCAGAATTTCTTGGGTGAACTTAAGACATGGCATGGGGAAACGAAGCAAAAATAAATACCGGAAACTTGCCCTATTTCAGCATTGCTACAAAGTTTTATTTCTCCTCAACACTCCATCGTAACATTGACAGCTTTCGTCTTCTTACTAAAAAGCGCAACCACTGTCGCGTACTTAATATATTTAAGTATCAGTGCCAATAAGAGGCCGCCATACTATGTTATTAGATCTTCGGTAATTATAATAAGCCAGATTTTTCATCGACTGAATCCGATTTCCGTTTATATTATCCAGTCGGCCTATAGTAAATACAAAAGGTAAAGAAGCAAACAATCCGGTGATCCGAGACACTTGATATATTACAGTCGACAAATGACATTAATCAACACCATAACCCAAGTTCATTCAACCTATATCGCTCCGCATAGACATGGAAAGCAAGATATCCTTGCATCCATTTATGATAAATCTCCAAGGCCTCTTTACAGGGAGTGATAATCTTAACAGCGTTCTGATGCGCCGCTACACACTCATCTATCAAGATCCCAAGAGCCTCCAATTTAGAAATCTTTC
Organism: Dendrothele bispora CBS 962.96; assembly: GCA_004369135.1. Lineage (NCBI taxonomy): Eukaryota > Fungi > Basidiomycota > Agaricomycetes > Agaricales > Dendrothele > Dendrothele bispora. The sequence continues at coordinate 56,238 of ML179644.1, forward strand.
TGCTTGTGGCGACAAGGGAAACACAATTTACATCATCTCCGGTTGTTTCTTCCTTGTAAAATGAAAGAATATCGCTAAGTATGGGTTTTATCAGAATTCAAAACAGATAATAATGTATGGTCATGAGGACTTACTTTGTGTAATTTAGGATCTTTCCTATGTCCGGGATTGCCTGGATGTATACTGAAATAGACAGTGTTGGAGGAAATATAAAAAAAGCATAGGCATCGGGGGTTCCGGCCATGTTTCGATAGAACAATGCGTAATCAGGTTCAGTAGCCTATAGAAGATTCTAATCTTTAGTTCATTCAATTTTTGTCATCAAGCTACTCACCACAATACCCAGCTCTTTACTGCAAGTCTCCAACACAACAGAGTTACACAAGTTCAACCCTGCCGAGACAATACTGTTCGCTGCCACACGTCCAAAATGGTTATACACATCTCTCAATACCCCACCAAGCAAAGCAAGGAACGGGTCCGGTTGCACTTCACCAGCAACAAATCGCTCGTTAAATTTTTCGACATTTCGTCTATCCTCCGGGTCAGCCGTGTCGGCATCGTCAATGTACAATACGCCAGCAGTGAAAAGGCAAATGAGCATCTGAGTCGATTTGTCCTCGACGTGCTCATAAGAGGTCACCGCCATGAAGGCAGCAGCTTTGAGACAGGAGGAGCCGAAATATCTATCAGCGCCCTTGCAACATGTTATCATATGGTCTCTTGCCGCCACTTTTGAGGGTCTGTAAGTGGGCTGAAGTAAGTACATTAACGAGAGCGTTCCAGATCAGGTTCACCAAAGGAAACGAAGCAAAATGATTGCGGGAACTTGCCTTATCTTATTATGAGGCTGCTGAACTTTGTTGTCCCTCAACGCTCCATCATAACATTACTACACAAATTTCTTCCTGCTGGAAAAAGAACAAGACAGTTTTAGTTTTCTTGCTCGAAAGCGCAACCACTGTTGCGTTCTTGATATATTCATATGTAAGTGTTGATAATAGGTCGCCTCAATACGTTAACAGTTTTCAATAAAGGTTCGGCCCACGCCGCTTGCGGCCATAACCCATCGTCATATCATAAGCCAGATTTTTCTTGACTAAATCCGCTTCTATTATCCAGTCAGCCTATAGTAGGGTCGGCCATATGCGCAAGGATTAAAATCCAAAATCAAGCTCCGAGGTTCGAGATCCGAATTCCGGGAGCTCGCGTAGGTGTACTGCCAGCTGGCACATTGTTGCAAAATTTCACCCTTGCCATACCTGTCTGTCTCAACTGGGAAAGTATACAGGGGGATCTTAGTATCAGTGAGGGCATTGGTTTGTGTCTAGGCACCGTGTTATGCATATATTCTCAGTACAAAACATTATTCACACTTATTCACCCACCAAAACCACAGAGTACATAATCTGTCTTATGCTCCTGTCATGCGAGGACATCTGCTTATTGCTATAGAGGCTGGACTGGGAATTTTGAGTCATTGTCAGATTGCGAAAAAAACGTCCAGATCTGAGGTCAGGAAACGTGGGAACAATTTAAGCGCCTAAAAAAAGTACAGATAAATCAGCCCAAAATTGGAAAAATTTGTCCTTTAGGAGTCTTGCCGTGCGCAGAGTGTATAAGTCCAGTATCGGTGCCTCTTCCTCTATAACCTTTCTAGAACGGGCGGAGTTTTTAAGATTTTTGAGTCACTGCTTACATAGATATAAAAATACTGTGACTTGAGAGTTGGTAGGGGGTGAAATCATTTTTGGCCGTCAGTGTACTTCACTGAGTCACCTCTTTTTGTTAATAGAGGTGGTTAGCAAGGGCCTTCGGAGAAATCCGACACGCAATTTCTCTTTGTTTGTCGCTTCAGTTAAACAGTTTTCTACTGTCTTTCATTTTGAATCCGTCCATTTCAAGCTCCATAGCTTCATATTCTGTCTTTTATTATATACAAGCTTCAATAGTCCAATTTACCAGAACGGGAGAAGAGGGAAGAAGGGGATGGACCAACTCAACGTCTCTCAACGTGTTATGGGACACAGAATTTGACCGATCACTGCTCGGTTTACTCCGAAAACTCAAAAAACCGTGTTGCTAACCACCTCTAATTTGTCTACATCAGGATTCCGAAAGATAGATGAGTGAGTAGAGCATTAGAGATTCTCACAGAGCAAGCGGAGGTCCGTACCAGAGGGTGCGACGATGTCACTAAGCATCATACCTTGTTGTCGAGTCTTTTAATCCTTGCACGTCCGGCCGATACGAGCCGATACTAGCCGATACTAGCCGATACTAGCCGATACTAGCCGATACTACTCACCAGGACAGGCTTGTCGTCATCCTCGCTGCTGAGTACAATTCGGGTCAAGAGGTAGATGGCAGCGAGTAGAGAATTAGGGAAGGATTGTTCTAGGCGCATACAATTCGACGGGCGGTGAGCAGATCACAAGTGGAGAGGCAAAAACACATACCAGGCGTGACAGCGTCACTGAGTGTTACACCGGACCTTAGGTTGTCGGGTCTTGATTTCGGAAATTAATCCTTGCGTGTCCGGCCGATACTACTATAGGATACAAAAAAGGTAAAGAAGTAGATAATTCGGCAATCCGAGGCACTCGATATATGTTACAGTGGACAAATGACATTAATCAACACCAAAGCCCAAGTTCATTCAATCTATATCGCTCCGCATAGACGTGGTAAGCAAGATATCCTTGCATCCATTTATGATACATCTCCAGGGCCTCTCGACTTGGAGTGATAATCTTAACAGCGTTCTGATGCGCTGCTACACACTCATCTATCAAGATCCCAAGAGCTTCCAGTTTAGAGACCTTTCTGCTCGTGGCAACAAGGGAAACGCAATTCACTTCATCCCCGGTTGTTTCTTCCTTGTAAAATGAAAGAATATCACTATGTACAAGTTTTATCAGAATTCAAAACAGATAATAATGTATAATTATGAAAACTTACTTTGTGTAATTTAGGATCTTGACTATGTCCGGGATTGCTTGAATGTATATTGAAATAGACATTGTTGGAGGAAATATGAAAAAAGCATAGGCATCGGCGGTTCCAGACATGTTTCGATAGAACAACGCGTAGTCGGGTTCTGTGGCCTATAGAAGATTTTATTCTTTAGTTCATTCAATCTTCGTCATTAAGCTACTCACCACAATATCCAGCTCTTTACTGCAAGTCTCCAGCACAACAGAGTTACACAAGTTCAACCCTGCCGAGACAATACTGTTCGCTGCCACACGCCCAAAGTGGTTGTACATTTCTCTCATAGTCTCAGCGTACAAAGCAAGGAACGGGTCCGGTTGCACTTCACCAGCAACAAATCGCTCGTTGAATTTATCGACATTCAGTCTATCCTCCGGGTCAGTCGCGCTAGCATCGTCAAGGTAAATTGCACCAGCAGTAAAAAGGCAAACGAGCATTCGAGTTGATTTGTCCTCGACGTGTTTGTAAGACATTGTCGCTATACTGACAGCAGCTTTGAGGCTGGGACCGAAATATTTATCAGCACCCTTGCAGCATGCGGTAGCACCACGACGTTCAGATTCCTGAACTGCGAGCTCGTAAAAAGCGGTATCGAATGGGTGGTAAGGAACTTTAAACGAGCATCGAGTCAAGAAGGACTGTAGGACTTCCAAGAGACCGGTTTGGGTAGCCTGCCACAAGAAAGAGAATCAGCTCCGTGGCTAACAGTGAAGAAAACTGCCAATAGACTAGACTTACTTTGATGCTAGAACTCGTTGGATACATTTGAGCTGCGTTGGGGGGTGAAGGGAAGTCTTCCTACTTGTAGTCTCTTATATACTTTGGTTTCATAGGTACATGACCTCAAGAAATCGATACCTGAGAGAATCTCCCTGTGGCTCTGCAGTCATTCCTGACGGTGTTGATAGCCCCGCATCCATTCGTCCATAAAAGCTTTTTTTTAATTTCACGGAGATCGGAAAAGCCAAAACGTCTTTCAAAAAGGCGTGAGGTAGGTCTAGAACCGGACTCTGTTACAGCGATCAAAAACAAGTGAATGGCGAATGTAATCAGTGCACGCTCCGAGAATCACGTCTTCTCGATCAATGACCTACTTTATCAGTATAGAAACAGGTCCTATGGCTGTGAGTTGGACACAAAAAATTGTTGACACTGCCAGCTACTAATCAGTGTTTCGGGACCTTGGAACGTAACATATCAAACTGAGAAGATCTTCAATTCAGGATATAATACGAAGCACATCCAAGCGGTGGTGGAGATGATCAGCGACATCTTTTTTAACGCTTTTTTAAAAAAACTTCTCGCCCAAGTATGTACATTTCAAGTTGGCTCAGTGAATAAGAGCGAAGGAATGTCGTTTCTAATCGTCTCTAGTGACGACATACCTTTGTTCTTTCGTTTCCAAACCCTCACGACGAGTGCTCAGCATGTATACAACATTCCTGTAAATACCCACCCCGACAATTCATGATTTGGCCACCATCGGACTTTCAAACGATGACAGGATACACGTACAACTTATAGACTTATGCAGACACAACGGAGATGAACTAACTCGGATGCATAATAACAATATCTTGACAATCGGAGGAAACCCGATGTTTTTACGTAGAAATTACGGGCCGGGGGTTTACCGAAGATCAGCGTCGCTGTGGTAAAACAGCTCTTTGTTTACGTTTCCAAGTCACCCGGTTGGGTTACGAGGCCGACTTTAGAAAGACTCGACCTTAACCTAACTCGACTGCTGGGTTTCCATGCACAACCTCCTTCAGTGATAAGTCACTTTTGCCTTGAACTGTAATCTATTTTCGGCGCACTTGGCAACACCTTACGCCCTCATAATACTTAGCCACGCACAGCGATAGCCCAGCCCTAAGAGCTGCCTTTCAAAAGTCATTGTCTTGTCCTTTATAGTACTCTACAATGACGAGTTCGTCGATGATGATCGCCGAAGAGAGGAGTAAGAATAATAAGCTGAGTTTAGTACCAGTAAATATATGCATACTGACCATTGCCCTCGAGAGAATAACTTCCACTGACGGCCGAAATTAATGTCACCTTCTCCCTACCAGATTATGGATATAAGTCTGATCCAAACTCAAGACAACCAGCTTCAATAAAAGGAAAGCTGTAATCTGAGCATCATGCTACGTTTGGTCTCAAATTTTTTGGAACTACCATGCACAAATAAGTTTCCGACTTATTCGGGCATGTCATGTAAGTATCATAATTTCCGCAACGAAGATGTTTAGAAATCTTTTCCTGAACTTTCCATAAACATCTAAAGGTGTATCCATTATGAACAGTAAACCTAAAACACTCAAAAATGTTAACCTGAATTTATCAGTGCTTTTTCGGAGAGGCGGTGGTGTCGGGCAATGACCAAGCAAATGAAAGGGAAATGAATCATAGCTGTCATCTGCAAGGAGTATGATATGGCAAAAAATCAATTTCCGGCCGGTTTCACTGATTTTTTTTTCCGGTCCCATTCATAAC
>ML179645.1:0-51036 GCA_004369135.1 Dendrothele bispora CBS 962.96
TACGCAGGAGACAAGTAGTTGATATGCAACTCTTGCACTTAACTCAAGGAACTGTTAAGAAAAAGAGTAGGTCCAGTCGGAAGCTTTCCGAGAGGCCTTGGATGTGTTCACGGAACGGTTCCGAAAGGGCATGCATACATAATCTAATACCACGGATTCAGACCGGGACTGGAAAATTGTGACTGGTGATTCACGCGAGCATCTGTCCAGAGTCTAAACTCGTCTTTATTATCCGTTTCCGTTTCGATTGTTCTAATCTGATAGTAATCTTTCTAATCCATACCGTGTGGGTCTACTGTATCCGCCATAATGGAGGCCGCGCTTGCGTCACCCTCGATTAGCAGCGCGAGTCTTGAGTGATAGTTACAGTTATCAAGCAACTGTCTGGAGCCGATCCTATCATTGTACGCGCGTGAGTAATTCGTCATTGACACTACTTACGAGGGCATGGAGCTCGTGTGAATTTTGAAATGCGTATCGAGAGAGGGGTATATAAGATGAGAGACAATCAGAGTTTATCCTACAACCTTAAGTTCTCTTCTCTATACTTTCGAGCATTCTCGAATACGACGTGAAGGAATACTATGGCCACTACAACAGAAAAAGTCTCCAACAGTATCAAACTTGGAGGTACGGCGACGGATGTTTCTGTTGCGAGAATTTCGGTGCGTACTTAGATTTGCTCTACTTCGCATGAAATCTCATGTGAGATTGTCGACTTCGGTGTTTTTAGCATGGATTAATGGCTATGACGTGAGTGCTTTTCCATATGCCCGTTCAGTTGCCCGAACTTCTCCATGGTCCTCTGTTTCTTTTCGAATCTGATCAGATCTGAACTGACGAATTTTACTATCCTTGTCGTGCTCTCTTCTTTTGACATGTCAGTTGGACCCCTTACCCCGTTCCCGACGAAATCTGCTTTGAATCTATCAAAACCGGTGTAGACGCTTTACCTGGTGGTGTCAAAGCATTTTTGAATACTGGTATGTCAAATCTCAGGCTTAAGTTCCGTTGAGGGTTCAAACCTTATCTATTCCACAATTATCTTCTTACTATCTTTTCTTCCTGTCCGATTCAAAATCGAGCTAACAACACATCGTTACAGGCGATTTTTACGCCTACGATTGGGGAACTGCAAATCTCGAAATGCTTTCCAGATTTTTTGCAAAGTATCCCGAATACGCAGACAAGATCTTCCTTTCCGTAAAAGGGGGAGTCAATCCCACTACGCATAAACCCGATGGATCGTAAGTCATTCGTATCCCTCACGAACGAGCCCCTTCCGAGTCTCAAGTCTTGTTACTAATCTACTCCATTAATCCGATTCATCCCACTCTCAATGATTGACACCTACTAGCCTCGAATACCTCCGAACGAGCGTCGAAAGGTCCATCAAAACTCTTGGTCCTCTGAAAAAGATCGACCTGTTTGAACCAGCACGTCTCGATGGAAGTCTTGGTATCGAGAAGATCATGCAGAACCTGGTCGTGTTGTTGAAAGAGGGCAAATTTGATCATATCGGGCTGTCGGAGTGCAATGCGGATACGTTGAGAAAGGCTAATAACGTGAGCTTGATTCTCTTTTCTCGGTGGTCTTTCGGACTTGGAATTTGCTGTGCATGTATGTACACGTACTTACACAAAAAAATTTCAGGTGTACCCAGTTACTGCCGCCGAAATCGAGATCAGTCCTTTTGAATACGGGGAGAACCAGAAAAAGGTCATCGCCACAGCGAAGGAATTGAATATCAGCATCGCTGCTTATTCGTGAGTTCTCTTTCAAAATGATGATTGTTCTGTATTGAATGGATCTGAATTTGAACTGTTCTGATCTCAATAAAAATTTCTTTCAAATTCCATAGCCCGCTCGGTCACGGTTTCCTCACCGGCCAAATCAAAAGCCCCGCTGATCTTCCAAGTACGTGTCTGCTCTAAATTCAAATCTTTTCCAAAGTCCCTTCCATCCCATCTCAAAAAAATTCTTCTAATACCGGCACCCCGAACTCACTTTTGTTCCCTCAGAGGGTGACATCCGCAGCCACCTCACCCGTTTCCAAGAATCTCATTTCCAAAACAACATGTCTCTCGTTCACGATCTCCAGCGCATCTCCTCCAATTTCAAGAACGACAACCGTGACGGTGGTATCACCACCGCGCAACTGTGTATCGCCTGGGTTGCTTCTCTCGGTCCCAAAACCATCATACCCCTGGCGGGGTCGTCGAAGAAGGAGAGGACGGTGGAAAATTTGATGGCAGGGGATTTAGTTCCGCTTAGTGAGGAGGTGATGAAGGAGGTGGGGGAGGCGATTGGGAGGAATAGAATTACGGGTGATAGGTATCATGGAGAAACGGAGGAGCAGATGGGTCTATGGCAGTAAACCAGTGCTAGAGGAGTGATAATTAGATTGACGTGCTGAACATAATGTTCTGCCTCTTTCTTGTTGGTTTTGAATTTTTAGATAAAGAGATTTTCGATTAAGAAACAATTATCGTTATGATCAAGAACTTGCGCTGTTTTCCAATAAACGCCATGTCCTGACAAACTGATAGCATCCCAGACTTGGACACCTGAAATCTTTCGACGGAACCATTCCAGAACAAGTCACTTTCCTACCTCGTCCCTTTGACCATCTTCAAGAATCAACTGCTAAAAGCTAGAACTTAAACTTACTATTTCATCTGACACCACTGATACAACAATAAATGCCAACCTGTCCAAATAATTCTTCTTGAAAATATATAGGACAGATCAGTTGTCTGAGACAAACAGAGGAGTAACTAGTAAGTAAGAACAATAAATTATCAAATCCACATCAAGCTACAAATTTACAAAATATTCAGTGGTGGAGATTGGAGTAATCTCGTACAGAAGAAGCTGAAAATATGGTGGTGAAGATGTTCCTGTTTCGTATGGGGGAAAGTTGGAATTACTAATTTGTGAGCAATTCAGTGGCGGAGGTTGAAGTAAGTAATCTCTCATAACATGAAAGCAATTCAGTCCTTTCTGTAGGCCGAAGGTTTGCAAGCTATTCAATGGTGGAGATCGAAGTGATCTCCCATGGGAAAGCTAAAAACTTAGAAGCAACTCCGAGTCGGTCTTATATGAGAGGCTGAAAACTTGCAATGGTGAAGATTGAAGTAATCTCAGTAATAAAAAGTATCAAATGTACAGTAGCTGACTCTAGAAGACAAAAAACCCTCCACGCATGAATTATTTCAACTATGCACATTGGTAAATCTGGCTTGTAATCTCATGAGTGATTGGCATTAGGATGCGTCCACAAGAGGAAAAGTGACGGCCTCACTAATGAAAATAGAATTGGGGCTAAAAAGAGTAATAATGGAGCTTTGAATACATAATCAGATTGTTTTCAATCTACATTTCTCGAAGGGATCTGGATCCGCAATGCGGGCTCAATATTCCTGCCATGTGAGGGCAACGTGGTGGTCAGATTAGCAGATTGGTGGGGCTACCGAAAAGTAGGTCAATTCTAGATTATAAAAGTGCTCACTGTTTCAGATATCTGTGCCCTCTGTAGAGAAAAAAATATCGCGACGCAATATCGCGGTATATCATATAAAAAGAGCTGAAAACAAAAAACACACATACACGAAAAAAAAACATGAATAAACATATCATGTAATTCCACAAATAACGTGAACAGCTGGAATGATACCGGCGGAGATTCCGATAAGAGACTGTGTATACCGTACCTGCAACGGGGGAAACAGTGGCCCCGCCGAAAAACAAGGAAATGGGTAAGTTAAAAATGCATGACTTGATCCTCTCACGGTCTCTTGAACGATGGTTCAGCTGTGTTCATGTCATTGTGGCATATTATCCACAGTCAGTGGGGCCAGTGGGGCCAACAACAAAACAAAACATCAACGCAAATGCAGTCTTGGGAGGAAAGATTTAAAATATCATCAAAGTATGGGTCAAACTTATCCCGTACTGCTGGGGTACCTTAACCCAAGAGCCAAGCAATTAAGCCATTGAAGGAGTCGAATTCCAATCCAGTCGAGTAGATAAATTTTATGTGTGAAAAAATTTTGACCACATCAATTTACCGGCAGTGCCCCGGTGCCTCCTCATTCGGATTACGACTCAAGTACGGCAGTGATCCCGGATAGATCATAACAGATCACTAAGTAATCCCTCCGTTGAAAAACATACGATAAGTGTCATGTGTAGATCACCGGTCCGCTTAAAGTTATTGGGCTAGTAGGGAAGCTTGTCTCGAGAAAGTATGACGTTGAGTCCTCTCAACCTCAATCAATGTCACTCATCGCCTGGACCTCCGTTGTAAACTGTTTTTGGGAAGTAATCTACAGAAGAAAAGATTCCCTTGATTATCTTCAACTCAGATTGTTGCTTTCCGCCACCTTTTGTACTGCTTTTGACGCATATTAAAATCCAGGATGTTCCATTTCAATTTGCTCAAAGCAGTCAGCAAAAATGAATTTATTACCGTAGCTTTCGGGCTCTGTTCAAAGCAGTGAGATCAACGTGATAAACACTTCCGCCAGGTTGAAACAACTTCTTGACAGCATTCATCGAAGGATCTGGCATTCCAAGTGCCGATAAGCACGAGGTCTGGCCACGCACAGTTTCCACACGTTTTCGATCTGGGCTAATACAGAACAACTCAAAGTTCAAAGGTAAGCCCCAAGAGTTTGCACAGTTCCACTCCAACTCCTTGCACCGTTACATCGTCGGAAGAACAAAGTTGTTTGATTTCAAAAGGCATTAGTGTCTCACATAAGAACTACGACGCCACCTTCCTCTCCCAGGCCCGTCACTCAAGGCAGTGAAGAAAAGCAGATCACAGTTGAAGTAAAAATAAAATGCAACTGTATACGCAATTTGCCGTCATGATAGGAAGGAATTCAATGAAAGGCTAGATTAACAATGGTTCCGATGCCCAGTCGTATTCAGACCAAGGATAATAGTACAGCTGCCCCGCAATGAGGATTAGTAGGGAAATAAATAAGATGGTTGAATACTACACTGATCTTCTCCAAAACCTGTCGGAGGTTCGGAATTCAATCCGTATGAAGAGTAAATGTTTCGGCTCTTCTTGTAAGCATGAACTTAATGTAGTAAACACTTATAAGTAGATCGGTGTTGAGGAAGCTTCAATCAACGAGTATGGCCTCAATCTCCTTCCGTGCCCGCCCTGGAGCAATTGTCAGAGTGATACAAACTGTTGCTGGTCCTATTCTTCGCGTAGAGAACTCAGGAAGCTCAAATCTCAATCACTATATTAGCAACAGTTCTGGTATGGCAGACCCACTTATTTGACACAGGTCATCACTGATGTATCCGGAACGACTAGCAGAGTTAGACATTCAAGTAGATATCAACACAACTGAAATGATACTCTCTGTAATTCCAGCACCTAGCGAGCTGGTTTCAACAGAGGTTTCACCACAGCAACAAGAAACCTTCAATTCCATAGCCTCTGACTGGGAACACGGCCATGTTTGGCCCTCCTCGGTCCCGGATGCTAATCCTCTGTCCTTCTACAGTGAAGGTTGGTGGTTCTTTGAATTGCGAAATCTAATTTTGACGTATTAAACACCCAGTGAACAACAGCACCTGTTCAGGGAGTCTGAACCATCACCACGACGATATTTTCGAGTTAAATACTCTATTATCAAGTTTACAAAGAGAGTCGACATTGGAGAGCGCTAGCCTCGATCCAATGGGATTGGATATTCCTTTCAACTATCACGGTCACTTCAAGCCATCGACAACAGGAAGCGTGAATGACATGCAAGGTATATATGATTATTCAGATACAGGTAAGTTCTACCAATGTTCAGGGGAGTTGTGCATTCAGCTTAGCTGCAACAGGCTCGTCGACCGATGGATCTTCGAAGGCAGATTCTCCTGATATCGGTACCCCATACATGCTAGAGCCAGTGCAAGGCAATCATACCTCAGTGGCAGAAGCACTCCAAAATTTCACGATCGTTAGTCAGGGAAGAAAATCGCAGTTTTCATGTAGAAGCTGCGATCGTGTCTTCACTCGTGAATACACCCGCAAAGTTCATGAGGATGCTCATGCTACGAGGGCGGCAGGACCGCTCCTTTGCCGAGAGCCTGACTGCAATACAACATTTTCACGGTCGCATGATAGATTACGGTAAGAAGTTCCGAACGTTCAATCTACGCGGTGTTTCGGTGAACTTATAACAAATGGTGTAGACATGAAGTCCGAATACACGGTCACGAAGCCCACACTTGCGCCATTTGCAATAATATTTTTTCATCACTGAAAAGCCTACAGAAGCACCAATATAAATGTTCTAGCACATAATCATAGAAACGAGGTTCCCGTCTACTTAATCATGCAGACTACATGCATGACAGCTGGATGGGTATGATCTATTATGATGTATAATACAGTAATTATAGAGAGGGGATATATCATAAGGCCTAGGAGCAGGTAGAATCAACCCAAAATTGTTGACCAGTACAATTTACGAGCCACGAAGAAGCAGTCATAGATTCCGCCTTAGTTGTTCAAGATCATTACTTAGTTGCCCCGATATCTCTCGTTGATCTTTCTTGATACTCACATACTTATCCACCTGCTGCGCGTTCTTCCTGCCTAAATGCCATTGTTCTCTTAGAGACAATGTATGAATTTTCGCACATCAATTTCAGTAGCTCCTAACTGATCAAACACTTTTCGAAAGCACATTCTGTACAGTCTGTTGGGGGACAATGCTGTTCTCAACCGGACATATAATCTATGGTAGTTTCGGTCAGAAGAGGTGTTGAAGCGGGCGAAGAAGTGTGTCAAAGCTCCTGCCACCGAACAGGCACGAGACCAAATTTTCATGTACACGGAGAAGAAAGTGCCGTTGACAAATCTGCGGTCATAGGAGAGGAGGGAATTATAGATGACCTCGAAGAATATTCCTTTTTACTAGAGCACATTACGAGATTCAGGTTTGCTAGCTGTGCTGCATTGTATATCGGTCCGCCAGTGCATGGTTCATTGTCAACCTATGTCTGCCATCCATCGGGATGTAGGTCACACTGACACAGGTCATAAATCAACCTGAAAATAAACTTTGTTCGAGTTCATCTTAAATCATAAACAGGGCCACCCGCGAGTCCAAACTTGCAAGTTTGGCAAGTGCACGAGTATTTGTAGAAAGGCAAGTAAACCTGCAAGTACCTGCAGGTACTTGCAAGTGGAGCCAGCAAAAAAATAAAAACTGAGAAACTTATACTTTGTAGGTACTCCAAATTGACAAGTTTGAGAAGTAAACTGAGAAAATCTTTTCCAATTCTTATCTAAAAATCACCAAAATATTTAGGGCACTTCTAAACACATTTTTCCATTTAATCACCATGGGGATTTAGTTTAAGCTCAGTATTTGTGCCAAATGAGCCCAATATGGAATCCATTCCTTCTAACAGCACTTCCAGGGCTTTTTTGGCACAACTACCGAGTTCAAGCCAAATCCCCATGGTGATTTGATGGTTAAATATGTCTAGCAGTGCCTAAAATATTTTGGTGATTTTTGGATAAGATTTGAGCAAGTTATACCTTGTAGATACTCCAAATAGATAAATTTGAGCAGTAATCTGAGCTAAACTTTCTCAATTCTTATTTAAAAATCATGAAAATATTTGAGGTACTCCTAGACAGATTTATTCATTTAATGACCATGGGAATTTGGTTTGAGCTCAGTACTTGTGCCAAATGAACCTAATATAGAATTCAATCCTTCTAACAGCACTTCCAAGGCTTGTTTGGCACAACTATCAAGCTCAAGCCAAATCCTCATGGTGATTTGATGGGTAAATGTGTCTAGTGATGCCTCAAATATTTTGGTGGTTTTTAGTCAGAATTTGAGAAGGTTATACCTTGTAGATGCTCCAAATTGACAAACTTGAGCAGCAATCTGAGCTAAACTTTCTCAATTCTTATATAGAAATCACAAAAATATTTGAGGCACTCTTAGACACATTTATCCATTTAATGACCATGGGAATTTTGTTTGAGCTCAGTGGTTGTAAACTTGTAACAAACAAGCCTTGAAAGTGTTGTGAGAATGATATAATTTTAATTTTCATTTTTCTATCAGAAGCTACCAATAATAATACAAGTGATATTTATGTGGTTTTGAGGCAAGCACTTGCAAGTGTACCTGCCTGATCTTGGGGCCAAACTCGCATACTTGCAAGTGCAGGTATCAAGTAGATGTGGGCCATCACTTCGCGTGGCAAATACGAGGCCCAGTTCGGAAAAACTGAGGCGCTTATAATGTTCAAGCGCCCTCGGGGTTTTCCAATACTAAATGGGGTAAGTACTGGGAACTTCTGTGGTCAAGTTTAGTAAGGACGAGTCCCTAAAGGGCCTCGTAATGGACGAGTTTTCCCACGGGTGGACCTGCAGGTACCTGCAAGTATCCACACCTGCCCGAGATCTCTAATGCGGATCGCTGAACAGCAGATCTGAATCTGCTCATTGTCGTGTACGGCATTAGGTCATTGTGTCGTTCTCGATGCATTTGAATTTTGGATTGGGGGATGTCCTCCCTGGGTGGTTAGGAACTGAGAAGAAAAATTTGAGGAGGTCTTATGGGTAAGTTTTCTTCAAAGTTCAAACTTACATTCTAAGTGGTTTTCTTTCGTATTTTTTTAGGAACGCAAAAGTAGAAACGGTATTTATGTTTACACAGGTGGTGTACTCGGTGTATGTCTGCAAGGAGACGGTGGAACACATTGTTTCGAGCGGCGGAGATAGAAGGCCATTATCATCATGAAGAGCGGGATTTTGGGTGCGTCTTCTCCCATGAGTCTTTTCGCAAATGCTTGACCGACTGATAAGCGCTGTAACGTCAAACAACGTCGAACTTTCTCTATTGTTAACACTACTGATGACTTCCCGCAAGGATTATTTGCAAGATAGGTCTGCAATTAATGTCGGATGCATTGATAACTGGGCAAGCGAAATTTTGGTTTAGGGAGATCACTGGTTCCGCTGATCGTATCCCGGACTTGGGTCATTAATTGCAGATCGAGCTGCAAATAATTCTTACGGGAAGTCATCCACTCGTATCCCGGACTTGGGTCATTAATTGCAGGTCAAGCTGCAAATAATTCTTACGGGAAGTCATCCACTTTCTTGTCTGCCGTTGATCGTCTCTGCTTTTTGACATATTACTCAAATCTCTACAGTAACTGGCAATCGGATAAAAGCAAGTCTTCGAAGGAGAATTTCAGTGTCAGCTGGTGGCATCTAGTAGTAATTCAGTCCTGTTCTTCCATTCCGGACCCTGACAATATGAAAGGTGTGAAAAATCCATATCTTTTTGCAGTCATATTATACCTACCTACCTACCTATTCACTAGTTGACAGCTAGGATTGTAAATTAATCTGACCGGGAGTTTTGGAAGAGATGAAATGTATCCATAAACGTAAACTCCGATTCATGTTCTATAGTTTGTACATTTCAAACTTTCTGGTACCGGTGGCCGAAAGCGATTTGACCCCCTAAAAGAAGAAAAGGTCCCCATTTTCAGGGCTGCTGGCACCAATGAGTGTCCTTGTAAATGCTCCATAACCGAAGCTTAGTAAGAAAATATGTTGCAATTGGTGCCAGTCAAAACAGGTCCCTCTGTTCAACCTCTGTTTGCTGTTTATGCTCTGTACATAGGAGGCTCTGAGATCAGAAGAGATATAATTTCTTACAACTTGAAGGTATTCACATTGAGGAGAATCCATGGCATTATCATTACGACTCAGTAAAGAGCATTACCTTTCGGAGAGGCCTTTCCTCCAAACAGCTTCCTTGTGCTCCAAATTAACCGCATCTTACGCGAGCAGCGTTCGGACATGTCTGAAAACGCAAAAATGCCCGTTGCTACATAATCCTAAGCTTCGCTTCTGTGTGAACGACCGATCAGCTGCGTCAGAAACACTACGGAAAACATTGTGAGAACACTGGCACATTGATGGATGTTCCCGATCGGAGTAACCGTTCTTGCCACAGTGAAAGTCGTAGCCGACACTTTCTGACGTGTTGCTAATACTTAAAGCTTAAGTACTTAAGTACTTAAGTCTTACACCCTAAGCACTGGTGGGCAGTTAAAGACTGAGTAAACCTTTCTATTATGACCTATACGATGGAAGAGCCAATCCCTGCTTTGAGAGCTGTTGTTACGAGGCCGGAGTTTACTGCGGAGGTCTCGTCCTTGCTAAACTCGAACTCGAGTTTCATGCGTATACCCATATGGTTAATCAGATATCTTATTTATATAAACCATTAAGTCATGAGGTCATACTTACCGGCCCTCGTACCTCTACTTAATCGTCCATACAAACTTGTAACAGCACTCTGGATGACTTCTAACTTCATATTTCCGTAATCATCGTCTTCTATTTTGTAATCTGCTGTAGAGTTTAAAGAAAAGCTTTGAGAGGAGGTACCTGCTCCAGCAGTTCTCAGTTTTCCCTTCCCCACTATTGATCAGCTCGAGACATACAAGGTAGTCCATGTTCTAACTGACTCCCCGCGATATCCACACACTCAAATTATTGAACAGAGTCAATTGCTCACAATCATGCGGCTTATCAACACAACGACTCTCCAAGTTGTTGAGTTTCTAAGCATCGACGTCCCTCCATACGCAATCCTATCCCACACATGGGGCAACGAAGAGGTTACTTTCCGTGACATGATGCTCCGATTCACCGAAGATCATGCTGTCGAAGCTAGTACACGAATCGAACAAAAAGCAGGCTTCATCAAGATCCAAAAATCCTGCGAAATCGCCAAGCGCGACGAGTTCAAGTACATCTGGAATGACACTTGTTGCATCGACAAAGAGAGCAGTGCCGAGCTCTCCGAAGCCATCAACTCGATGTATAGTCACTATGGAGGCTCTGGGGTATGCTACGCTTACCTCGTCGACGTCTCTCGTGACGTCTTTCTCCGAGAAATCCAGGACAACGATCCGGGCGACGAAATGGCAGTTTCAGCGTCCTTATGGAAAAGTCGATGGTTCACGCGGGGATGGACCTTACAGGAACTCCTCGCGCCTTCCAATGTCGTATTCTACGACAAGGATTGGCTAAAAATTGGCACACGAACCAGCCTTGCAAAGCTCGTTTCTGTTATCACTATGATACCTACTTCCGTCCTTACGGGGAACCGGGACCTCAAATCATATAGCATTGCACAACGAATGTCCTGGGCAGCAGAAAGAAGGACGACGAGAGCAGAAGACATAGCTTACTGCCTGATGGGTATCTTTGGGGTGGGCATGCCGACTTTGTATGGGGAAGGAGCTATCAGAGCATTTATTCGGCTTCAGGAGGAGATCATCAAGTATAATGATGATGGAACTATTTTTGCCTGTGTCGGAAATTTAAATACGGAGCCGTAAGCGGCTGTAAGCGCTTATGATGAGCGTAATGAAATCGGCCATTACGGTCCATTATGGCAGGGAGGAAATCATTATAAAGTCCTCGGTTAATCATCATCTTGCCGGATACTTTTACTCATTGGTAGGTGGTACCTCATTGACCGGTGGATGACTGTAGAGGGAAATGTCCGAAAGGTCGACGAATTTTTTCGGTAAAGTTTTTTGGTGTTCTTCCTTTCGTTCTTTCAAAATTCAAAAGTCATCAAGGTTCAGGTTGGAAAAAGGAAAATGAAAGGTTCTGGCTTCCCTCCAGACTGGCCATGCAATCAATTTGGAGGCAAAAAGGTAACCTAGAGATCCTATGACTGGACATAAAAAAGATGATTAGGAACTGGATTCTCTAATGTTGTAAGAAAAAAATCAATATTGTATAAATACACTCTATGTGACAGAGACACTTTTATGTTTTTGGGGTAGAGCTAATAGACTTAGATCTGCTAAAGAAAATCTACTGATCCTTATATTATTATTTTTCACATTCTTGTTTCTGTTTCTTTGGCTTCTATTCTGGTAGTACTAGTGTCTAATGTTCTACCTATTCATTCCCTCTTAGCTCAGTTGGTAGAGCGCGTCACTAGTATTCAAAGAGTGGATTAGGAAATGACGAGGTCAGTCGTTCGAGTCGGCTAGAGTGAATCAAAGTCGATCTTTGATATCCTTTTTCTTTTTTGTCCTCGCTGTGCTGAAATATATGTCTAAAGTTTTGTTTTGGTGTTCTTCCTTTCGTTCTTTCAAAATTCGAAATCATCAATGGTTCAGGTTGGAAAAAGAAAAATGAAAGGTTCCGGCTTCCCTCCAGACTGGCATGCGCAATTCAATGGATTTGGAGGTAAACAGGTTACCTAGAGATTCCATTGACTGGACATGAAAAAGATGCTTAGGAACTGGATTCTCTAATATTGTTACAAAAAAAATCAATAATGTATAAATACACTCTATGTGACAGGGAAATTTTTTATGTTTTTAGAGTAGACTTAGATCTGCTAAAGAAAATTTACTAACCCCTAATTATTTTATCTTCTTATTTCCGTTTCTTTAGCTCCTATTATGGTCGTAATAGTATCTAAAGTTGCATATATTCCCTCTTAGCTCAGTTGGTAGAGCGCGTCACTAGTATTCAATGTGAATTGCAGCAATTGTAATGACGAGGTCAGTCGTTCGAGTCGGCTAGAGGGAACTGATTTATCGATCTTCTAATTTTTTTGTCCTTGCTGTACTGAAATTATGAGTCTAAAGATTTTCTTGGTGTTCTTCCTTTCGTTCTTTCAAAATTCGAAATTATCAATGGTTCAGGTTGGAAAAAGGAAAATGAAAGGTTCTGGCTTCCCTCCAGTTCAATGGATTTGGAGGCAAAAAGGTACCTAGAGATTCTACATAAAAAAGATGCTTAGGAACTGGATTCTCTAAATGATGTGTGGAAGAAATCAATAATGTACAAATACACTCGAGCTCTATGTGACAGAGAGACACTTTTATGTTTTTAGAGTAGAGCTAATAGACTTAGATCTGCTAAAAAAAATCTACTGACCCCTATATTTTTTACCTTCTTATTTCTATTGCTTCTATTCTGATAGTAATAGTATCTCCTGTTGTATATATTCCCTCTTAGCTCAGTTGGTAGAGCGCGTCACTAGTATCACGAACCAAAATTGCGCAATGACGAGGTCAGTCGTTCGAGTCGTCTAGAGGGAAGTGATTCTGAAGCTCTGTTTGATTTTTTTTGTCCTCGGTGTGCTCAAATTACGATGTATGTCTAAAATTTTTAGTGTTTCGTTCTTTCAAATTTCCAAAGGTCATCAATGGTTCAGGTTGGAAAAAGAAAAGAAAAAGAAAAAGGGTCCGGCTTCCCTCCAGATTGGCATGCGCAATTCAATGGATTTGGAGCCTAAAAGGTAATCTAGAGATTCTATGACTGGACGTGAAAAAGATGATTAGGGACTGGGTTGTCCAAATGTTGTAAGAAAAAATCAATAGTGTATAAATGTACTCTATGTGACAGAGATCTGCTAAAGGAACACTGACCCCTGTATTCTTTGTTTTTTACCTTATTTCTATTTCTTCAGCTTCTATTCTGGTGACGCTGGCATCCACTGTCCTATATATTCCCTCTTAGCTCAGTTGGTAGAGCGCGTCACTAGTATTTATTGACGGTAAATGTTGAATTTACCTAGATCAATACTTGTGAGTCTCAGGACTCAAGGGGTGCACGGCGCTTCGTGCATATACTGCCTCCAAGTCGTTTCGCTAAACGACTCAGTTGCGTCGCACGCAACTTATCCTCTGCACCGCTGTGCAAGTTTCTAGCCGCGCTCGGCATAGTACCGGAATTTTCCGGTCATGTGGGTACAGCGGTCAGATGTGTCGAGTCTTTCAGCTCTTCTCGCTCACTGCCCGCTGTACCCAGGTACGTTTTATGCACATCATTCACCTCTTCTCAGTTACTGAACGTTGTATACAGAGTTTTTTCATCGCTTAATATTTCTATTCTTCGAATACATCAACATTCTTCAGAGTTGCGCGCTCTTCTCCAATGTCTCAGAATCAAGACAACGATGAACGACGAAGTACTACCGCCTCTTCTGCAGGCAACGGTAACGCGACTACTGGTTCAAGCACTGGGCCTATCTACGTACCTTACGGAGCTGTTAATCCGCGCAGTAGCTCTAATTCGGGTCCAAGCTTCTCTCAGCTCATTACTGGTTCTAGTGCTACCGTTGGCTCGGGCACAACCAACCAAACTCAGTCTACAACCAATTCTGGGAACGTTGGAGCACCGAACGATCCCTCGGCTAACGAACAAGAGCGAGGTCCTCCTCCTGGAGTTAATTTCGACAACGAGACGGTCAAAAAGTTACAAAAGATCGTCGATGACTACCGAGATAACAAACTCGATCGAGCTTCTGCCCAGACCGGAATTGTACTCATTCTCACCAGTCTACCTGGTCCTGCAAGCGAACATGAGTCATCCATCAAAACATGGCTCGCTCAAATCGACTCTCTTGATTCCGAGCGTAACCTTGCAGCTAGGAGGGGGGAGACATCTGGAAACGGCACTACTACCATTACGAGACCTGAAGATGAAGCTGATGGTGGAGGTGGAAACCATGGTGGTAATAGCACTAGAGGGAATAATGGTGGTTCTCGATCGCACCGTAAAAAACGACGCCGTCACCATCGAAATAGCCCTTCGGATGATTCTTCGTCCTCATCTTCCTCTTCCTCTGACGAAAGCGATGATGGTAGTAAAAGGTCGAAATTCGATAAAGACTTGGTTCCTTTCGTCGCGAAAGACAAAATCCTACTCGAAACTATGTCTTCTGGAGCCCGAGCTACTCATGCACTCGCTACAAACTATCGTCGAGGAGGAAAAGCGTTCAAAGATTTACTCAAGGGTTCAGTCAGTCGACCCGAATTTCCCGACAGCGAATGGAACTCTATTATCCAGAACAAAGTCTGTGATTTTGATGCTGTACTCTCTAGTATTCATTCTCCAGCTGTTCCCAAGTCACTTAAGGAGAAGGTGGGGGCATTTGAGATTAAAGTGGAGAAGGATGTCGAGGTCACGAAGACAGTTGCTAACGAGGCCCAATGGAACAAAGCTTTCCGTTTGTTCAAGCGGGCAACTTTACACCTTTTCCCTCATCGCGATTCCGAGCTGGCTACGTATGAGAATCATATGGGTGATCTCTTTCTCTCTATTGACCCATCGCTCCATCCTCGTCTCATCTCGTACGACAAAGCAGTTCGTAACCTGGTCGCTAATCGAGGTGACCTTACCCTCGCGGACATCAATCACGATGCTTTTCGGAACGCATTCCGCACCCATATTGAAAACTACGGAGCATTTGTGGTCGAAAACGCGCAGCTTGCTTCAACTTCCTCTTCGTCATTGTCTTCAAGGGATAAACGACCTAGAGTTGAAATATGCAAGCGTTTTAATCAAGGTACTTGTGTGGGGACTTGTCATTTTGCTCATGTTTGCTCGAGACCAAACTGCAGGCGACAGGGACATGGTGCTCACGAGTGTAAAGAGGGGAAGACCGAGAAGAACTGATCGAGAGGTAATATTTTGGGTGGAGTTGGTGTGTTTTTCGGTGGTCTTGTTAATGTCATTCTTTCTCAAATCTATGACCGGGTTGCTGAGCTCAGGGCTTGGTCGTAATTTCTTTCTCTTTTCATTGTTGCTACGACTCACTACCTTGCCGCTGAGTTCAGGGCTTGGTGGTGGTTCTTCTTTTCCTCAAATGTCTTTCTATGCTACCTTGCCGCTGAGTTCAGGGCTTGGTCGCAATTTTTCTGTTCCTCAAGCGTCTTTTGATGCTACCTTGCCGCTGAGTTCAGGGCTTGGTCATATTTTGTTCTTTTACCAATCATCTCTTTATTTCAAACCCCCTCGAAGCACGTTGGGGGCACTAAAAAAATGAACCCTACCTTGTCGGAGGGATCTCGGCAACCACCTCGGAAGCCGTGGTCCCTGGAGCGTCTAAAATTTGAACGCTCTATTGCAGTCGGGGCTGCTATTGACACCTCTACGCATTCTTCTTACACCTCTGCCCTCAATTCCTATGTTTATTTCTGTGACATTCACAAATTCCCTTATAAACCTACACCCGATATTTTCAGTTTTTATATTGTTTGGCTTTGCAACAACGATGTACAGCGCGTCGATCCGAAATCGGTGGAAAAATACCTCTCTGGTATCTGCCACGAGCTGGAGGACTTTTATGATGATGTTCGGGCAATCCGAAACCATCGCATGGTTCGGAAAACCCTCCGAGGATGTCGCCGTTTATACAGCAAACCCACGAAAAGAAAATCCCCTCTTTCCATTTCTGATCTGGCTCTAGCAGTGGAACATTACCGTCATCGGCGCAATCATGACGATCTACTGTTTCTTGCTTTGCTGCTGACGGGTTGGTTTGGTTTACTTCGTCTTGCAGAGCTCTGCCTTCCTGATGTCAGGAAACACCAAAACTTACGGAAACGGACCAGACGTGATTCGGTGAAGTGGTATTTGCAAGGATATGGCTTCGACTTACCTCAACACAAAGCGGACCCTTTCTTTGAAGGAAATAAAGTTGTCATCCGTCGTCACACTCACTTCCCGACCAACATTGATCCATACAATCCTTTTCTTGATTATATCAAATCCCGCGACAACCTGTTTCCCACCCATTGGCAGCTTTGGCTGCGAGCGGACGGTTCTATGCCCACCCGATATTGGTTCATGGATAGGCTGAAGAGGTTATATAACCGCCAAGACATCGCTGGTCAGTCGATTCGTTCTGGTGGTGCTACCGGACTAGCAGAAATTGGCGTCCCAATTCATCTCATTCAAGCCACTGGTCGTTGGGCATCTGAAACTTTTCACATTTACATCCGCAAAAATCCCACTTTCCTCACTACTGTCCTACTCCAATAATCCTCTCTCACCAACGGCATGCTCCCATCATCATCTTCATCATCAATACTTCCATAGGCTCCATAGCGGTCGCTCGCATGCCCGTTTGTAATCCATCCCGGCCCCGGGGACGCCTGCCCTGGGGCGCGTTTGCCTATTCAAAATAGAGCCGTAGATGAGCAAATGATTGGTTGACGGTAAATGTTGAATTTACCTAGATCAATACTTGTGAGTCTCAGGACTCAAGGGGCACGGCGCTTCGTGCATATACTGCCTCCAAGTCGTTTCGCTAAACGACTCAGTTGCGTCGCACGCAACTTATCCTCTGCACCGCTGTGCAAGTTTCTAGCCGCGCTCGGCATAGTATCGGAATTTTCCGGTCATGTGGGTACAGCGGTCAGATGTGTCGAGTCTTTCAGCTCTTCTCGCTCACTGCCCGCTGTACCCAGGTACGTTTTATGCACATCATTCACCTCTTCTCGGTTACTGAACATTGTATACAGAGTTTTTTCATCGCTTACCCTCCCGCCCACCCTTTTTAATGCTCAAATTGTATCTGCCTTCCAGGCCGTAGTTTTACTATCAAATGTAACATCTGTTTTATTTTTGTCTACTTTATTTGCGACTAGTGTACTATAGTTTTCCTGTCTCTCGTATCTTGTACTTGTATAGCGGTCGCTCGCATGCCCGTTTGTAATCCATCCCGGCCCCGGGGACGCCTGCCCTGGGGCGCGTTTGCCTATTCAAAATAGAGCCGTAGATGAGCAAATGATTGGTCACCCTTCGCCACATAATGACGAGGTCAGTCGTTCGAGTCGGCTAGAGGGAAATAAAACTTCTCGAGGCTCTTTTTCTCTTTTGTCCTTGCTGTGCTGAAAGTATGATATATGCCTAAAGTGTTTTTGGTGTTCTTTTTTTTCGTTCTTTCAAAATCATCAAGTGTTCAGGTTGGAAAAAGAAAAGTAAGAGTTCCGACGGATGTCTTTTTTTCTTAATTTGTTGTAAGCCCGCAGCCCAAAATGAAACTCAGGCGTTAGTATGTACTACGTGCTAGACGTTTCAAGGCCGTTAATTATAATTAGTTCCGACTTTTGCTGTGTAGGTGTACATAGTACTAGTGTTTCGAAGCGTTCAACAGCTCGAAGGAAGTAGAAAAGCTGCGTACGCGTTTCTTCATATAAGTACTTAGATCAGGATGTATCTGTTTTAATAACAAGGGTTCATTTTGATATGTTGATACGAAGAATCGAAGGTGCCATGGATCTATAGGAGTCAGAAAAGTTATGATCAAAGGATAACGCATACATAAAATAGCGCGCGGATCTAAATATGGTTGAACGCTGAGAAAAAAGAGTCCTGTGCTAACCATTCAATCTAACTGCTCTCTGCACTGGCTTCTTGTTGTTTGATATATGTTTTTATAATTAGTCCGTTGATAAAGACCCGCGTTATCGCCCCGATAACCAAGGGACAGTGTAAGAACCAAGGGCGTGAAAGTAAAGCTCAGCTGATGAGCGTACGCATCTTGGCAAATACGAACTTGTTATCTCTCGAGTCTGGGCCCCTCCCTCTGAATGAGTTGGCTGTTCCTGGTATTTGGACTCGTGAACGAAAAAAAAGTATGTAGAAGAGAAAAAAGAAACCTGTGGAGAACAGCTGAGGTCTTCCGGCGGATATCAATATCAATCAATCAGTTGACGAGACGAAAGTTGCAAAAGTGACCATCAAGTGAAATGATAGAAGCGAACAGCCACTTTCTATACAATTGATATTATAGAAACAGCGTTATGAGCGTCCTTGGGTAAAGTACAACAAAATGAATCTACGACGGCATCTTTGTTTTACATGAAAGAGAAGTTCCATCTGTCTATCTTTTTCCCATTCAGTCCGTCAGTAAGGATCAGTAGTGCGTTGTGAAACTTGGGTGGTCCGTTTGATGCAGGCTTGTCAATGAGACAGATAAACAGATTGTGGTGGATTTTTGGTATGGTTGCCCGGGGAACAAGGTCAGATACCTCGGACTGCTCGTCCCCGTGCCCCTAGTGGCAGTAGCAACGTCCCTGGTGAAAATTTTCCGTTAGTCGCTCGAAGGGGATGAGATTTGTATTGGCTTTATCAGCGGATCGAGGATAAAAAAGGGAGTTACACGTGGCTATGATGATCCGGAAAGTCACGTGAAGTTCGAGCTCCACCCAGAACGTTATTACGCTTTTTTCTTGTTCATAAAAAATCTCCAACGGCTTGGTGATTTTTTTCTCTCTCCCCTTTTCTTTGCTTCCAACTGCTTTCGTTCCTCCTTTCGATCTTGTACCAACAACAACACCCAGAATTAAAAACCCGATAATGTCCAGTCCTACTTCAGATATCCGTGCGTTTTTTTCCCATCTCTCTCACTGTTTTTTTCCTACTGCCTTCCTACAAAATGTTGACGACATGTCCATCGTCCATAGCTTCTCCAACCGCTTCCCCGAAATCCAGCTCTCCACCCATGTCAGGCTCCACCTCTCCCTCTCGTTCTCCAACCACCTCGCCCTTGACTTCGCCCTCGCGCTCACCCAATCTCAAACCTAGCTCTCCGCCCAAATCGTCTGCTGCGTCATCGCCTACCACGACGACGACGACGGGAACGACGACAACGTCGGGTCCCACGCCTCTCATCGTCCAACACACGACGACTCCGCCTGACCTAAGGCATATGACGTCTCTTGGTGGTATCACTGAGGCTCGTACCCAACATCACCATCATAACGCCGGTGGTGGTGGTGGTGGTGCTCCAGGCAGTAGACGTGTTTCGGCGCATTTGCAGACTGGGACGGGGGGTAGGATGGGGAGTAAGAGTCC
Organism: Dendrothele bispora CBS 962.96; assembly: GCA_004369135.1. Classification (NCBI taxonomy): domain Eukaryota; kingdom Fungi; phylum Basidiomycota; class Agaricomycetes; order Agaricales; genus Dendrothele; species Dendrothele bispora. The sequence continues at coordinate 19,700 of ML179645.1, forward strand.
GTCGAGTATACCTAGTAGTCCTACTTCTGTGTAAGTGTTAAAGCTGTTTCTCTCTTGTTTCTATTTTTTTGACTGAATCTCATACGCTGTGTGTATAGACACTCCTCGTCTTCTGCGATTTTCGAACGAGATATCGAACCTCTCGTGTCGATATCGCCTCTCATTCATCCTCATCACTCTCACACCACCCATTTACATCCCCAACAACAACAATCCCCTTCGTCCTCTCACCAACTCCAACCTTCCACAGCGTCCACAGTTCAAGCTCCAGCTCCAACATCCGTTTCACCTCAATCCAACCCGACTTCCTCCTCATCCCTCGGTTCTCACACAACCACGACAACGACCACAACGACGAACCCACATAGAATCCCACGTGCCCAAGCAACAGCCGCAATCGAACAATCCGTCCCTTCCGTCTTAGATTCCGCAGCTGAAATCTTAGCTGGGTTACAGGACACTTCCGGACCTGAAGGGGACAGAATCGAAGTGGAAGCGCCTGTACCGTTTGTTGTTGGAGGAGGTAGGAGTCCGTTCTCGGTTTCGCCGGGAGGGCCGGGGTATAGTTCGCCTAGTTCGTCTCATGGGACTATGGTTGGGTTCGTTCCTGCGATGGGGGGAGGGAGAGGAGGAGGAGGAGGGAGAGCGGGGAGTAGTAGGAGTCCTTCGCCTGGTGCGAGTATGACTAGAAACACAGGAGGAGGGAGTTTACTTTTGAGCGGTGCTGGTGGAAGCGGTGGTGGTACCGGAACGTCGACTTCTTCAACCACAAACACTCGACCTACACCCAAGATCTCAACTTCCACACTCGTCTCTCCTACGAACACGAGTTCGAGTTCTCCCGATACGGCTTTACCTCCTCCTTCTGCTTCCACTGCTACCGGTTCCACTTCCAGGGCCACGGCTACGGCCACGGCCACACAAGGGTTTACGCAAGGACACGGGCACGTCGTCGCTCCTCCTCCGTTGGAACGGATCAACTCGGTGTCGACGTCAAGTCCCATGACACCTCACACCGAATCAATCGTCAGCGCTACGCCTACTTCGGCTTATTTCTCTTTGGCTTCTGAAAGTGGTGGGGATGGGAACAGTCGGTCTGGAACGCCTGATGGGGATGGAGACGTCAACGGCGACAAGGATAATGACGTGACCAGTACTACCACCACCACTGCTGCTGCACCAGGTACGACTACTGGTATTACTACTGCCGCACCACCGATCACGCCTACCACCGCTACCTCTGTTACGACTTCCCAACCCGCCTCACCCAAACTCCATCCTCAATCCCATCACCACCACCATCAACTCCGTCAACCTTCCTCCACCTCCTCCTCTACCTCACCCTCTTCCACCACCACCACCACCACCTCCACCTCCACCACTTCGAAACGTCTCTCCTTCCTCTCATACACCGACATCCTATCATCCACACCTACATCCACTCTACCTCTATCTTCGTTCACAGGAGCTAAGGGTTACGGAGGTGAAGAGCCTCCGCATTTGTTGTTTAATTGTTTGGATGCTTTGAATAACCCCAGTATTGGTGGTGGGAGTATCAGTGGAAGTGGGAGTATAAGCAATGCGGGGAGTAGTTCAGCAGGAGGCTCACCACCTTATTCACCCTTAATCTCACCTCTAGTTTTGGGTGCGAGCGCAGTGAGTCCTCTAGGACTCGGAATCGGAGCATCGTCACCTTCGAAATCGTCCTCCGTCGCAGGAGGTGCAGGTTCGAGAGCGCCTAGTATGCGATCTGGTGCTGTCGGTGTCGGCGGCGGCGGCGGTGGGGGAAGAGATAACAATAGAGATTCGTTAGTGATGTTGGAAGATCTAGTCGGTGGGGAATGGGAGAGAGAAGGGTTGGGAAGGGGGTTGGAAGAGAGGTTGGAGAGGATTGAGAGGATGGAGAGGTTGGAGGGTGGGTTGACGAGGGCTTGAGTTGAGTTGTGAGTGGATTTTTGAAGGAGGGGGGGGGTTTGGATGTAAGATTAGAGTGAGGGGGGATGGGAAGATGAGGATAGAAGGAAGGAAGGAAGGGAGAAGAATGTATGAAGTATAATTGAATAAGATGGCGAGAGGTGCGAGGAGGAGGAACTGAACGAGGGTAAAGAGGGACATGTGCGTGAAAGGGTATGAAAACAGGACATGTCCCAATATTTGCGTTGGGGGGACCAGATCCGGGGACCGAGTGGAACAGGTTTCATTTTGTGTTACCGTTGGTTGTGATTGTTCCATTTATGACCTCCGTTGTTGGTGTGTCGGTAACTCGAGTCTCCTACCCCTTCAATCTTTGTTCTGTGCCCTTCTCCTCTACCCAGAGAGGTCTTTGCCTCTTTCCGTTTATTATGCTGCTTTTTTTTCGGGTCTTTTGACTTCGGGTGTTATGAACTCGCAAATTTTCTTTTTCTACTTCTCTCGCTTTCTCACCTCTCTTCCGTCGTCCTCAAACTCTTCGTCTCTCGTGCGTTCTCGTATATACATGCATCTTGTTGGTCTATTTATACGTATGCTTCTCTCTACATCTCTAGGTTCCAAACAAAACATTTACTTTTGGTCGCTTCCATCGTACTCTACTTCTCCTCTGACTGATTTTTTTTTTTTTTGTTCTTAATCGTTAATCTCGCTCTTCATGATCTAATGACTCATATTCTTTTTACTTATGCTTGCTTCCGCTTCCCTCCCTCTCTGTCGGATACCTATTCCCTGTTCCCCGTTTTCTTACCACCGCAATTCTTTTCCTGGCTACCTATCTTAGTCCTATATATGCCCTTACTCCTATACAAACTATACAAATCAAGTTTTCCTTTTTTTTTTTTGGAACATTTCCTACAACTACAAAGTACAACGAAAAAAAGAGAATGCTCAATCGTACATTATACTATTACTATTTACCCATTTTTTGTTTGATTGTTATGAATCTGAAAAATGTTTTTATTTTTTTGGGCTCGTTACCCGCCTCGCTGATTCGTTAACTCATGCCTTGTCGACGTCTATCGGCCCTGGTTTTATCTGTCTGGCTAGGGGAAATGATTGGAGTTCCAGAAAAGCAAAGAAAATGACTTTGTGGGTTTAATCGTCAAACAGTTCTCGGGTTCTACGGTTTCTTGATTCTTACCTATTTCCGGTTTCTTTTTTCTTGGTTTTCGAGGTCGTTCTTGTCCTTGGTGTCTTTTCGTATGGTTTGTGCTATTGGAATGAATTGGAAGAAAAACTTATCACTTATGCCAATGACTAGTTTCAGAGATGTTTTTAAAAAAAAACATCTAATATCACCTCAAAAACGGTCAAAATGGCACAAAACAACCTTTTATTGGTAAATTGCTACCCCTGATTCCAAGCCTTCTCTTTTAGATGGCTTGAACAGATTTTCCTGGAAAAAAATCATTCATTGAGTCTCAAAAAATGCGCAGCTCATTTATATGGGTCTCAGTTTGGATATCGCGCACTCAGAAATGATTAATAGATTGATTCAGAATCTACAGCTTGTCTGAGAGAAAAATACTGAAGTGGGGTATGAGATATGGTCCAAAAATTAAATATAGGGGACCTTTACTCTGAGTATGTATATACAAAATTCTCCAGTGTGAGTGGTAATACATTCAAATTTAATATTCAAGTTTACCGAGTAGTGTAGCTATGTTACACCTAAGTTCGTAAGTACAAGTACAAGTAACAAAATAGCAAGCCGAAGATAATCTGCTTTCATACAGTTATGCGCAGAATTGTAGCCTACACTCCTGGATATATAGGTAAAGTATCGATTGACCATTGATTAGTCTGAGGTCAATATGGATCTACACTAACCATACATCTCTGCCTGTCGCACTTTGAGTGTTGCTTCATCAAACATTGAAAAAATATCAGTCTCCCATCCCTTTGTCCGATACTCATGCCAAAGTTCCTGAAACTGTTGCGCTTGTTTCCACATCCTTTTGCGGCTACTCATCGAGAACGACTCAATCCCTGTGTCTACATTGAGGTAAATAGGAATGAAAACATGGTAGGGGAATGCTTGATCACTAAAAGCCGACTTGGATGAGCTGTCCATAGGAGCATAATCAATGGCGTAAGGAGAAGCGAGCCATTTGTGCGCAATTTCTTCTGCATACTCTACTTCTCCTTGGACTGTTGCAACTGGTAATATCCACCTGTAATTTCAGGTTTCACTTTCAGCCGATGATCAAAGAGCATTCATGTTCGAGTCCACTCTCACCGTAGTGATCCGTGTCGACTCAGTACCGCTTGTCTGAGGACAGCATTCAATGTACCTGCATTTGTTAAGAGGTTTCGCATGCTTCTGCATGTGCTTGACAGGTTCATTAGATCCGCTAGGTGAACATAAGAGAATATTTCGAGGAGTAGATCATTAGGCAAGTTGTGCATGTGAGTCAAAACACAGGATTCATTGAAGATTGTGAAAAGAGGATTCAGGACAGCTGGAGGAGAAGGCCATCTGTGGGGTGGCAATCAGTTTTTTTGAGACAGAATCCCTCGAAACTAATATGGCTTACAGGTCAGGCGGCATGCATATCCAAGCATTGAAATCCCGAATGAGATATGGAACGAGCTCTTTTCCGCGTAATCCTTGAGAGATTGCATCACTAGTCCACCGGGAACCTTTTCGAGTCGAATAAAATTCATCTTGATATCCAATTGGTCCTTTTTCGATCTCATCGTAGTCTATGCATGGGAGATAGTAACCTGCAACTCGGTCCTCCTGCCAATCGTATTCAACTTTGACAAGAAAAGACATGGATGAGCATTTCCTTGGACACTCGATCAATGGATGACATACCACGACCGATTGAACGAGAATTGACAATTTCATATAACTCCCCAGCAAAGTCCATGTCGACTGGATCTTGAGGAAAGGCAACCGACCGAGGAAGAAGAGATGCGCGATCGATCCAAGCCTCCAAATAACGGTAGGGACCCTCAAGCGCAAAAAAATTTGTACTCCCCCGATAGGAGGTACACACAGTATTCTCCGTTATTTCTACGTCCGAGTTCTCCAAAGGAGAAACAACTATCCGGAAACCTCCATATCCGTTTGGAATTCTTACCCTTCGCAATTCTACGCCGCGCCCTCCTGCCGCACGGCGAAGATCTTGGTCCCAATACATAGCATTGCAGTCCCCGAATTGGCCAAAATATCCAATAGCAATAGCTGTGTCGTAAAAATCTCGAGGATTAAAACCATCAGGCCGCCAGTCGTCGCGACCAAAACCATCTGTTCTGCTGCAAAGGTCTAAAGCATCCTTGAGGATGATCAACAGTTGATCGGCGGTGACATTTTGGCCATGGGGAGACATGAAGATGATCTCTTCTGCCATCTTCGCTGCCGTAGATTCGACATCAAAGGTCAAAACTTTTGGTCCACCACACGGACGAATCCCGGTGAGAACACATAGTTCGTCCCATCCCCCTGGCATTCCGTACGAGCTGGTGAACTTGGTAGTTGAGTACTAATAACCTGGAGGAAGAGACAATTTTTATTTTTAGAGGTGTCAACAGATAAGGGAAAGGAAGGATAGGTGTATGTGGAAGAAAAGGGAGGTTGAGCGTTTGTGCTAAGGCTGGTTTAAGGTCGTGCCACGTATCCTCTGCCAGCTCACTAAATGGTCATCATTGATACGAGTACGGGTTACACAGTACGTATACAGTTGCAGCCTCGCTCGGCATTTCAAGCTTGGCTTGAAGATAAGGTAATCGGTGACATGCTTGAGCTGATCCGGGAATGACGATATCTGTGTAGGACATCATCATCTAGCGGTTGCAGCAGTCGCATCGGTCAGTTCGGATGGATTGCTGAAGGAAGCATTGTATGGTTTGAGCCCAAGGGAATTAGTAGGCTAGCTCCTCCTTCCACACTGTGTTCTTCTTTACTTTCATGTTCTATAAATATATGAATCATGGCATTCAACTTTATAATTTTAGAAATAACAAGAAGAGATATGGCAACCTAGAGTATATTGGCCATTTACATGCTCAAAATATCAGAAAACTAGAATTAAAAATGCAACATGTTGAGATTTGGGTGCTGAGATTTAGGAGCTATCCATATTTGTTGACTTAAAATTCAGGGTCTTAAAATTGATCCCTTACCTACTATGCAGTGATGAATCTGTCAGAATAACAGACCTTTTTAAGCTTGTTCACAATATTGGATTTTGTGTTGCAATCTAATACTATCCTAGACTCCATTGAAAGATCATTTGCCTGATTTCACCTACTTATGATTTTTATACACTCCTGAACATGCTCTCAATGAATGAAACAGGCAGAAAAATAGGGGGCCTTGTATTTTGCCATGCAAAGCAATGGCACCTTTCCCCAGTATGCTCACTTCAGACACCCCTCTTAAGGTACCTAATTAGGTGGAGCTCCTCCCCTAAGTTGATCCACCTAGGTAGGTCCATGAACCCGGAGACATCCCATGGTGCTGGGACACTAGACAAGCACTGGGAGCTCCCATGGGATGTCCCAGCCAAGAGGTGTCAGATCCGTCCGATCTGGACCCAGCCAACTTCACGTGATCAACCGTGCCATGCCGATCCAAGTTTCCGAAGTGCCTACAGTGTATTTCTCTCTTTACAATGAGAGGGTTGCACAAAAGGAATGGCATCAACATCACGACGTGTCTTGATTGCATAGGTTTTTCCCTTTAGCAGTACAACAGAAACATCTGTTCCAAGAAAACTAGAAGAAGTTAGGGGCTGCTGGCTATACTAGTAGACATGCAGCTGGGGCACATTAGGAGTATGTAAATTATGACTTTGGGTATAAGTTCTCTGTATTTAAAGACAAAGAATCTGAGTCATACCGAGCACTTATTGTAAGGAGAACGCGTCAACGTGTTGCGCGCAACGTGAAGTAGTGCTTTGGGACATGTCACCACGTCCACCTTTGGCATTGGCTGCATATCGGCATGTCTACTAAATAGACACACCCCTCCCCCCTCGTGAGACCAGGTCAGAATCGGTTAAATCTGACTCCTTGTGTCCCAGCTCCTGGTTTTTCGCTCCTGGGAAGTCCCGAGAAATATGGAAGTCCCTTATAATATTTCTCGGGACTTCCCAACCATCATGGAACTTCACTCTTTTCTGCAGTCACTAAGATGCTGATTACGTTCCTCATCCCAGGTGGGGTGATGGCGATTGAAGTCACCAACCCAGAGGTTATGTAGTGGTTGCTTGGGAATGTGTCATGCATGTACACTCAGGCTCCCCATGTAGCCATCCAACGCCACTAATGTGTCGTCGTGATCGCAGTCGGTGTAGATGTTGTAGATGCGTAGGGTGCCAAAGTTACCTACAACCTGGATTGCGGAGACATCAGGATGGTTGATGGGAATGGCGGTCCAGGCACCAGTTGTGATGCGTTTGTGGACCAAGATGACTGAGCGAGTGCGTTTAGGTTCGTCCCTGTGCTTTGGAGGGTAGACTGTATGGAAGGAGGATAGCGACTTGTTGTTGTTTTGTTGAGCTTGAGCCTCAATATTTATATAGAATGATGCCGATTCCATTTTGGTGGCCTTGTCAATAGGATGGGATCCGATGGCCTTATCAGGGTTGATCTGCGGGAGAAGACATTACAGCCTCTTCAAGTTTACCCTTGAAAGATAGACATCAAACATCGTCGGACGGTAAGTATTAGAAATACAAAGTGAGAGTGGCAAAATGCCGTGTTCACAGAACATAACCGCTGTACCTGTGTGCTTGCAGATGGTGTTTTCCCGGAAGAGGCAATTCATTATATGGGTGTGGCCCGTAATTCTCATTCAAGAAATCAATTAGATCCGGTCACATGGGGTTATCGCTTGTGCATATAAACAGTCAGTCGAAAAATTTCTCTCCTTCGTTCCTTCTCCTCTGCATCTACGTGAATGGATGGCTCATTCTGGTGAACCAACTTCCTCGCTATAACACTACCCAAGGCATTCTTCGCTCACAGGTCCTGAGTGTGCTGAAAAGCCACTTTGAGTCCTATGGAGAGATCGACCGGTGGATTCTTCTGCCTGGCTTTGGGAGGATCCTGTTGGTTTACTATAATCAGGATCATGCCGAGGATGTGAAGAGGCAATGTGATCCGATCGTATTGAAGGAGACTGAGCGGGTTGTAGTCCCTCTTGTTCTCCAACCACTTCATCTTTGACTTTGCCCTTGCGCTCACCCAATCTCAAACCTAGCTTCCCGCCCAAATTGTCTGCTGCGTCATCGCCTACCATGATGACAACGTCGGGTCCTACACCTCTCATCATCCAACACACGACGACTCCGCCTGACCTAAGGCATATGACGTCTCTTGGTGGTATCACTGAGGCTCGTACCCAACATCACCATCATAACGCCGGTGGTGGTGGTGGTGGTGCTCCAGGCAGTAGACGTGTCTCAGCGCATTTGCAAACTGGGATGGGGGGTAGGATGGGGAGTAAGAGTCCGTCGAGTATACCTAGTAGTCCCACTTCTGTGTAAGTGCCAAAGCTGTTTCTCTCTTTTGTTCTGTTTTTTTTTGACTGACAAGTGCTAAAAAATTTCTCATATGCTGTATAGACACTCCTCGTCTTCTGCGATTTTCGAACCTCTCGTATCGATATCGCCTCTCATTCATCCTCATCACTCTCACACCACCCATTTACATCCCCAACAACAACAATCCCCTGTCAGACCAGGTCTGGCCTCGGACCCCAACAGAGCAGAGGAAAAAATTTTGAGTAAGAAAAAATTGAAACAAGTCAAAAAAAATCATACATAGTATTATTCTGTCACTATTGGCAAGGGGAGAGACTGGAAAAAGGTGAATTTTTAGACATCCAGGCCTCACTATTTGTGATGGCCATTGACAATAAAATCTTGTTTGTAAGATGTAATCATCATGTACCCCTCCAAATAAGAAAATTTTTGTTGCCTACAGCGAAAAATCTTATGAGGTCACAGGTCCCACAAGAATTTGGTGGTCACAGTCACACTCACTGCCTGAAATGGTACAGTATACCAGCATGAGGGCCAGCCAGGTCCGAACCAGGTCGGACCTGGTCCACCAAAAATCTCAAAGCCTTGACCCTTGACCTGGCCCTTCAGGTCCGGGTCGGGCATTACACAGCCACTGGACCTGGACCTCAGGGTCGGTCCGGGCTGGGTCGAGGGCCAACGGGGTCCTGGCCTGGACATTGGCAAGACTGTCCTCCACCTCCTCCACTTCACCCTCTTCCACCACCTCCACCACTACCACCACCTCGAAATGTCTCTCCTTCCTCTCATACACCGACATCCTATCATCCACCCCTACATCCACATTACCTCTATCTTCGTTCACAGGAGCTAAAGGGTACGGAGGTGAAGAGCCTCCACATTTGTTGCTTAATTCTTTGGATGCTTTGAATAACCCCACTAGTGTTGGTGGAAGTAGTTTTGGTGGTATTGGTGGTGGTTTTGGTGGTGGTGGGAGTAGTAACGCAGGGAGTAGTTCAGCAGGAGGCTCACCACCTTATTCACCTCTAATCTCACCTCTAGTCTTAGGTGCCAGCGCAGTGAGTCCTCTAGGACTCAGCATCAATATGGGCACTGCACATACTGTAGGTGGAGCATCTTTGTCACCGTCGAAATCATCTTCCATCACAGGCGGAGCTGGTTCGAGAGCGCCTAGTATGAGATCTGGTGCCGTCGGTGTTGGCAGTAACAACAGGGATTTGTTAGTGATGTTGGAAGATCTAGTTGGTGGGGAATGGGAGAGAGAAGGGTTGGGAAGGGGGTTGGAGGAGAGGTTGGAGAGGATTGAGAGGTTGGAGAGGTTGGAGGGTGGGTTGACGAGGGCTTGATTATTTGGTGTTTTTTTTTGAGTGGATTTTGTGGGAGGGGGGTTTGGATGTAAGATTAGAGTGAGGGGGGGGGGGAGAAAAAGGATGGGGAGACGGGGTAGAAGGAGGAAGGAATGTATGAAGTATAATTGATCAAGATGACGAGAGGCGTAGGGAGGATGGGCTGAACGAGGGCAAAGAGGTACATGTGTGTGTGAAAGGGTATGAGAACAGCACATGTCCCGGTATTGCGTTGGGGGGACCAGTTTCGGGGTCGACAGGAACGATGGACCTGTTGGTCGTGTTTGTTCCATTCTATTCTTTGACCCCCAGGTTTTGAGTGTTTGAGATTCGGTACTCCAAGTCTGTACTGGGATCCTTTCTCCTTTCCACCTTCGCCTCTTTCCGTTTATTATGCTGCTTTTGTTTTTGTTGTCTTTTGACTCTGGGTTTTATGAACTCCCAAGTTTTCTTTTTTTTTTTTTACTTCTCTTGCTTCCTTACCTCTCTTCTGTCGTCCTCAAACTCTCTGTCTCTCTCGTGCGTTCTTGTATATACATGCATCTTGTTGGTCTATTTATACGTATGCTTCTCTCTACATCGCTAGGTTCCAAACAAAATATTTACTTTTGGTCGCTTCCATCGTACTCTACTTCTCCTCTGCCTGTTTTTTTTTGTTTTGTTCTTAATCGTTAATCTCGCTCTTCATGATCTAATGACTCATATCCTTTTTTTTTACTTATGCTCGCTTGCTTCCTCTTCCCTCCCTCCCTCCCTCTCGGATACCTGTTCCCTATTCCCTGTTCCCTGCTGTTTTCTTACCATCGCAATTTTTTTCCTGGCTACCTATCTTAGTCCTATATATGCCCCCTACTCCATCTATACAAATCAAGTCTTTTTTTTTTGGAACATTTCCTACAACTACAAAGTACAACCACAAAAAAAAAGAATGCTCAATCGTACATTATACTATTACTATTTACCATGTTTTGGTGTTTTTGTTTGGTTATGAATCGAAAAAATGTTTTGTTGTTTTTATTTTTGGGGTCGTTACCCCTCCTCACTGATTTGTTAACTCATGTCTTGTCGACGTCTATCGGCCTTGGTATATGTGTCTTGGGGAATGATTGGAGTTCCAGAGAAAGAAAAGTGGTTCAAGTGGTTCAATCTTCAAGTTACAGGTTAAAGCGTCGAACAGTTCTCGGATTCTAGGGTTTCTTGGTTCCTATCTATTTCTTGTGCTTTCGAGGTAGTCTTTGTTCTTGGTGTCTTTTCGTATGGTTTTTTGCTATTGGAATAAATTGGAAGATAAACTTATCACTTATGCCAATGATTAGTTTCAGAGAGATGTTTAAAAAACAAAGATTCTCGAAAAATGCCTATCATAAGTAAGTAGAAGCAGCACATTCACATGGGTCTCAGTTTATATCATACACTCAAAAATGATCGATAGATTGATTCAGAATCTACAGCTTGTCTGAGGGAAAAATATGAAGTGGGTTATGAGATATGGTTCAAAAAACCCAAACTCCCAGATAGAAGAGAGGCTAGCTTCCCTCCAAGAAGAAGTTTCGAACAAAATAGACTGTCTAGCTCACCAATTGACGGGAATACAGCAATCTTCCAATGCTAGCCAGCCACGTACATATGCAGACATGACAGCGCCAGCTACTGTTAGGAACCGTGCTATTCCAGGCACGAATCCAGGTCCTTCGGGGATCCGCTTAGGCAGAAGCAGCGGCAAACGTGGGAATGGGTTGATCCGTAGTAGCAAGGTACGGAATGTGGCTGAGATAATGATAATGTCGAGGGGTTTTTAATAGTGCACCGTAAAACACTGTTGGGACTTGAATATGCTTGAGCTAGTTACAAAGGACCATTATTGCAAAATAACGAGCTAAGGTACAGGCTGTAACTCTACTCTTTATATACTTGTCTGAGATAAGTGAGTCATCTAGAGTCAGTAGTAACTAAATTGTATAAGTGAGTCATTCAGAGTCAGTAGTAACTAAATTGTATAAGTGAGTCATTTAGAGTCAGTTAGAAAGGTGTAGGAATTTGTATATATATAGAAAGGCTGTGAAAGAGCTGTGAAAAGGTAATTAAGACTAACACAGTATAGTGGAACCTGTGGCAAAGCTGTGGCAAGGCTATGACACATGTGAAAAATAATAAATGGTACCTTGAATAAGAAAAATACGACTCGTAACAGCTACCCAGGCCCACCCACCCCAAGCTCAGCCCTGAAATGTCACGTCAAAGACTGATCTCCCACATTCAGGTCAAAAATCAGCAACTCCTGTTCCGGACTAACCTAGGTAAACCCCCCTTGTTAGCGAACCGGAAAAGCATATAGAGCACTATGAAGACTGAGACATCCTCACCCTTTTCAACAACACACTCAAAGAGATGAAACCTCCTGAAGAATATAACTTTGTTGCAGTCTCAAAATACAAAAATACCAACAACCTACTCACAGAAATGAACACACTGACAGCAGCCAAATGGCTTCGCGATATTTCAAACTCAATTCAATTTGAAACGACCCTCAACTCCGCCATTGATCTAATTCAAAGAGAATTCGGTCTAGCAATCAACTTTGTTCCAACCTGGTTCAACCCTGAGAATGACGAAGATTTACGGGAAATGGAATATGTCAATGAACTGCCCTCACACTCAATTGGGAAAGCCAGATGGGCAAATGGCACAAAAGATGGTAAAAAGAAACCGGGCCAATGAACAGCAACTCTACTAGTCAAAATCAATGATCCTGATGTGGCTAATAACATGATAGCAAAGGAAATCCGAATCAAAGGTAAACGATGCCCAGCAACAAAACAGATTCAAGAACCACTTACTTGCTTCCAATGCCAAGGCCTTCACCACACAACTCACAATTGCCCCAAATAGACCGATCTCCAATTTGTGGCAACTGTGGAGGTGAACACCGCACAAAATCCTGCTCCAATCCCGAAATGAAATACTATATCCGATGTGTTTCAGACGACCATGCAAGCAAGGACCGAATATGCCCGAAATTCAAACAAGCTTGGGAGAACATGAACAAGCGATCCCCGACAAATCTACTCCCGTTTTTCCCAACAGAAACAGACTGGACATGGCTGGAGGACCCTTCAAATGCTCCCAGAGCTCTTCCCGCCCCTCGAATTGTTGAAAGACCATCCAAATACCCAAGACAAACTACCCTTACCAACTACATAAGTTATGGAAATTCAAATGAAATTCAGACAAATAACCTGAACAGAGAGCCCGATACGACACAGACACGTTCACACTCACCTTCCCCCTCAACATATGATGCCTGATGACCTACAAATCTCGAAGCTAAGCATACTCCAAATGAATCTACACAAATCCAAGACAGCAATCTTTGACTTGATTAATGAAGCCGGTAATACCAAACTTTCAGACATGTTCGACATCATATGTCTTCAGGAACCATGGACTGACTCTGTTGGAAATACAAGAAGCAACCCCCGATGGCACATCCTTTACCCAACCTCCAAACTATCCCTACCAAAAAACAAAATCTTACGCTCTGTTATACTGATCAACAAAAAATTAGCAAGCAACTCATGGAAACAAATAGAAGTGAAAAATACAAACGACATAACAGCAATAGAGATGTAAATTTCGGCGCCCCATTGTTGATCACACTGGGACCAGTCCGAGACCAGGTTTGACCACATGTCACATGTGATCAAACCTGGTCAAGCGTGGTCAAAGCATTACAGGGCTTAGTTCACAAAGTAGATACATACTTTAAATAAAATAATGACCAGAGATGAACATCATTGACCACTTTGAAAATCACACATACGAGTTGATCAATACACTACACATTGATCACTATTGACCAAGGAACGTACACTACACACATCATTGACCACTTTGAAAGTCATACATACGAGTTGATCAATACACTACACATTGATCACCATTGACCAAGAACAGGTGGTCAAACCTGGCCAAAGGATTACGAGCCTTAGTCCACAAGCAGTAATTGATCACCATAAGCAGTAATTGATCAACATTGAGCAGGCGCAAATCATACATACGAGTTGAAAACATATTATACATTGACCACCGGTGACCACCATTGACCATCATTGACCAAGACGCAACTCTGGCCCTGATAAGGTCAATTATAGATCGACTTCGCGTCGTTGTAAGGGTATGGGCCAACTCCGAGTGTCCAAAATCACGGACACGTCTTCGAACCTGGGGTTTCAGTCAGAGCCTTGAGCTGGTCCAGGACAAGCACCCAAGAGCGTGACAACGGCACGGCACATATACACGCAGCGAAGAAGAGAAAGGATAGGGTTGATAGAGAGAGGGATAGAGAGGAAGAGAAGAAGTAAGAAAAGGAGAAGGAGGATGATGTCAGTATGGGGAACACCGCGTCGGAGTAGGATTAAACAAACAGAGGGCGAGCTTGGTGGAAAAATGACGATCGAAGAGGAAATTGAACCGGCGATGAGTCGGGATGAAGTCAACAGGCGGCGGGGAACAAAATGTGGGTGGTCCGTGCGCTGACGAGAAGACGGGAAAAAAATGCGCACACTCGCCCGGTAATGGCTCAAAGCTCTTCACGAGTAGTATATAGCGTGTCTATGAACAACAGACGGGACATTTCCTAGATAACTAAGCACATGGAGGCAAACGAACGACTCTGAAGCAGAGTTAACTCAACGTTAACATGAGAGCGACAAATAACTTACCTGACAACACCACCAACATCAACGGCCAGCTAGCACCCAGTAACCTAATCCCAACGCGACCAGCGCAACTAGCGAGGATATCACGACTGTATTGAAATTTGCGTTCTGTAAAGAAGTCGGATGTGTATCAAGGAACACAACAGCAGCACGAACTTTCGATTGGCCGCATTGACAGTGGTTGGTGATATAAACTGAAATGACGTCCCCTTCAATGTTCCGACTGTCGCCGTTAATCGAGGTGACGGTGGAGTCAACGAACGTCAGCTCGGAAGTAGCGTCGAAAAGCTGAAAATACGTTAGATTAGAAGGACGGATGTAAAGTCATCCAAACGCACCGAATTATACGGAACAGCCCTTTGTCCTCCCTCACGTTTGGTTGATGCGTTTTCCTCCCGTTTCTCCATTGTGACGTCGTTGTTTTGTGTCGTAGATAGAGTTCGAGGATGCAGAGAGAGAAATGCGGGTTGAGAGGGCACAAGCGACGTTGTCACGCAGTTGTGACAGCGGTGACGGCGTTCACCCGATTTCTCATACAATGTTAAGGCAAGTGTTCTACTTACGCCTTGGAACATGCATATATCGAACTTCATGAATGAGGCTCCTATAATAGTCAGGACGTCGTGTATCGCATCTCCATGAGCTGCCGAAGGTAACACATTTGACGCCTTATAGGTATCGTTAGTAGTAGCACAACAGGAAAATTGACTCTACAACTTACTAACGCTCTTCATTAGCCCCCAGACGTTCCTGACCTCTCTGTACACACGGAAGAAAGAAGATACAAGGACGGCGTAGGAACTACTTTGAATATGGGTACTAGAGGTGATCTGGCGCTGTTTTTTCTTCTGCTCTGCCGTCCCATCAACCTATCCTCAACATCCACTTCGTGGCTCGTAACTCGACCTCTTGCGGTTCTCGGACCTCCTTGCTGCCACTGCCACTACCTCCACTACCTCCCCTCTTCCACCTCAATGCACCCGAACGCTGTCGTCTTTTAGACTTGCACTGGCGATATTACTCCCGACCGCGGATTCTTCATGGCCAAACTCATCGACAACCCTCCGCTTGCTATGCCGATACCCAGCCAAATCATCCTCGTCTCGTCCTCGTTTGCTGAGCATACCACTATCATTGTTCAACTCCTCATTCTCAATTTCCAAATCGTCTTCTTCGTCACTTCCAATGTCACTCTCTATCTCTGTTTCACTCTCATTCACTTCTTTAGCATCCTCAGCATCGTCGTCATAACCCAAATCCTCGTCAATTGGGGGTTCGGTGTCAGTGGGATCCACAAACGGAGGTCGCTCACTGAAAGAGATGATGAGCATACATAAAGGCCTTGAAGATTCAGAATATTACCTTGTAATCATCCAAAACAGTGCTCTTTCCCGCTGGCGAAAGGCCAGAACCTGGTCAGAGAGAGTATTGCCCTCCGGTATATCTCTCAACGTCTCATCAATGGTGGCAGCCGCTTTGAATAGTGACTCGCACTCGTTCTTGAGATTGATGTACATTCCAGCCTGTTTTCGTGCATACGCAGCATGACCAGGCTTGTTTCGAGTCTCCGATTTGTGCGCCATGTTAGTCCAGATTTCCGAAAACCTTCCAAAGTATTTGATCGCACGATGGAATTCGGCATGCTTGATCTCCACTTGCTCCTGCCATCGTTCCATCTGGGCCTCGTCGCGGAAGAACTGGACTCGTCTGTCTACAAATCGAAAGACATTTCATCATTAGGCTTCACAGGCAGAAAGTAATAAACGAAAACAACACTCACTCTCTTCCATAAATGCGTCCATCTCCTCTTGCGAGAACCCGGCTTTGGGGCGCACTCTCCATAACTTTCCATCCTCCACTTCATCTAAAGGCTCCTCCGCTTCTTCTTCAGCGAGTTCTTCCAAAGCCTTTCCTTTCCCCTTCGACTGCTTGAGTTTCCTAGGAGAAACCATCGGCGCGTGCCGATTTGCTGAAAGAATGTTAAGAAAATAATTGAGTAAAGACAAGCGAAAGAACACATACTTTGCCTCCGAGAGCTCTGAGTCCCTACAACTGCAAACGGCAATCAGATTGAGGAACTGTGACAGTAAGATCCTCATACCTGGGGAAACATCCTCGCCTCTATCCAGAAGAACACGTTTCGTCGAAGGGCCTGCTTCCTCCGTAGTAGTGAGTCGCGCTCCAGCTGTCCAGAGCCTTCCGTCTAGAGCACGCGAATCACCAATCCGTCGCTTCAATTCGGAGGATTTGCGATAGGTATCTTGCGTTGTGAGGAACGGAAAGTAATCTTCGTCTAGCTTCCCCAGGTGATCCAAGGCCTTACGGTTACGGTTATAGTCTGCAAGCCTGGCCATTCGCAAATCTTGCTGAGTCTTCAACAACTTGGATGATTTCGTATGCTGGTCTTGACCTCGGGTATGAATGACCTTCCTGTCGTTCAGGGCGCTGATGATTTGGCATATGTACTGAAGGCGTGCGATGAGGTCGATTCCATGTGCTTCGCGAAGTCGAGCCTCCTCCTCAGCCAGAGATTCCAGGCCTAATCGCACTCTATCTCCTGCACCAAAATCCGAAGGTAGAAATAGTTTTTCGTTCTCGGGGTTGGAAGCATGGCTCTTCGCAACGTGTTCCCAGCAGCCGGGCATGAACGTTGCTTGAGCCTCTCTCCAGGTCGTAATGCGATCTTCCAGCTTCTTGCGTTCCTTCTCTAGCTTCTCCATCTCGCATCTGTCTGCCGCCATATCCCGAGTCTTTCGTGATTTCACTGCCGCGACCTTCCGCCTTAACGGACGTCTATCCTCTCGTCTCAGCACATTCGGTACAAGGCAGGGGCCAATGAACACTTACTGCTCCTCCTGAATGGTGATTCCCTCCATGATAAAGGTGACGATCTCACCAATACTCAATTCCGTCGGTCCACACTGTTTCGTCTCCGTAGAGTGCTTTAGCGTGTCCAACAACTGGTCTCGACTAGGTGCTAGAAATAAATGAGCACTGTTCGTCAAACAAACAACAAGAGGCAGACCTTTGGACTGATCATGAGCGTAGACTGACTTGAAAACTTTCTTATTCTTGGGGTCTATCTCCGGTGAACGATCCAACACATTGTATTCGTCGACCTTTTCTCGGCCAAGGGCCTCACAAACACCCAGAAAGTGGTCACGATGATCTCGGTACAGCTGAATAGCAGCCACAAGATCGTTGTACAAAGTAGTCGCTGGGAGGCCTTATCAAAAATTGTCTCCCGGCCATAAACAGAAGTACGCACCTGTGTTGTTCTGCTTGCGGAAATTCCAGTAAGTCATATGGAAAATGATTGTATCCTCTCGTCTTCCTGGGGTCATTTGCCTAGTTGCTCCACCTATTTGGTTCAACTCGGGCCAAAGCATCTCCGCCGTCTCCCCGATGAACCTTCCGACACAGGGCTTGTAGACGGAAGCATACAGGTACATACAGATATCGGCGTGGTTTTGGACATGTACAAGGGGAATGCAGACTCTGGTGGATTTGATATCTTCGTACAGGTGCGGAAAGTATTTCTGAAATCGCTTCTTGAAGTTGACGCAGTAGGCACACATAGCATCGTAACTAACTACTTTGTCGTGCGATTTTTGGCCAGGTTTGACGCGTCGTAAACCTTCCGCTTTTGCTTGGCATAAATCCGTAGTTGCGTAGCTAAGATTTAACAAATGAGACTTGATGTCGCTCCTAGTCGAAGCTAGAAAAAACTCTTACCGTTCACCGGCTGTCATATTCGCCGAGGCTTCCACGAAGACATGATCACACTGGCGATTGATGATTCCAGTGATGTCCATGCCTCGGAACTTCTTTGAATTTTGCTTTGCAATGGCCTTGATCCATCCACAATCTGCCTTATGCTGGGACACGATTAGATTGTATCCCAAAGAAGTTATGACTTACCTTGAATGACTGCAATTGTGGAACTGTTCTCTCGTACTCGTCGACCTCTTCTTTGGATGGAAAAAACGACCTGCCGTTGAAGAACGAATGGTCGTCGGGATCGGCATTCTTGCTGTAACGATTGGCTTGAAAATTGCCGTCGATGGTTTTGCGACTCTGATGAAGGTGGCTGCATGGAAATTCAGAGAGAGCTAACTGGGATGACTCCAAGATCAACACACCTGAGCACATAAGGACTGTGTTCCCAACCCTGCTCCATATTCACTCCCTGTTCACAGCAAATTGGACAATAAGGAATTACATTGCCTTTCGGGCGATCGGGCAACTCCTCGTCAATTCCATGTCCTTGTCCCAGCCACTTTTCGATCATCAGAGTTTGCCAAACGCGTGCTATGACGAGGAAATTGTCATATACATCCTACACCTCTCGGATTAGTACCATCAAACATCTGACAAGAAAAGACAAGACTCACGGATATATTCCCGGGGAACATGTTGTCGGTGATACGTTGCAGATACAAGCAGTAGTCATAGGCGTTCTTTCGGGAAGTCTTGGTATGAATATCGAAACGCCGTAAGCAGTCGAAAGTGAAAGCCGTGCCAGGAGACTCCAAAGTGGCCGGGAACATATCCGCTTGAAACAGTTGGTCCCATCGATCCGGTGCTGATGCACAACGGCAGTAACGAACCAAAGTCGAATGAACGCCGTTTGGCTCAGCAACGATCAACTGAACAGGATTATTATTGGGATCTCTGGAACAGCCTAGCTCTTGTTTCGGCAAAAGTCCAGTATGCCACCAATTGCGGAGACATCCTTCTTCACAAAATAACCATTCTTAACATCCCATTCGTATGCCCAGTGAAAGAATAGACTCTTTGCATGATGCTCCAAGAAGCATTTCTTGCACTCGGGGCGCGACATAAGACATTCCCGGCACAGGAAATACGACTTCATCCCGCTACGACCACAAGCACACGGCTGACCGACGTGCTCATCATATGACCTCTCAATGAGAAGGTCGAGGATCTTAGGGAAACGCTCCTGGTATTGTCGTTCAATCTCACAACGCTATTAAGTGGGGTGTCATTGATGAACTTGCGGAGAGATGGGGTTAAGCTTACTCGTCTCTTCTTCTTGCTCTTCTTCTTCTTCTTCTTCTTCTCCTCCTCCCTTCTTCTCCTCTCCTCCTCCTCTGCCCCGTGTGGTTGACCTCTTGTTGCGACTCATCCGTTGTACTGCTGAATGCTTCACTTGATGAAGGGTCAGGCAAGAAGGACATAGTTGCCTGTTCCGTTGTCGCAGTACTATCGACAAGAGTGACATGAGTCGAGCCTCCAGCACCGGTGGTCGTTATTGTCGATATATGATCCGGACCAGTTCGAAGGTTCATCATAGCATCGCGATTGGCCAACAGCCTCTTTTTACGAGACATATTGCAGAACGAATAGTTAGGATTGGTGTACGAGGGAAGAGGGGGGAAAGGGACAGGGTAGTAGAGGAAAGGGGGTGGTAAAGGAAGCGATAAAGGGAAGAGGATAAGGACTACTTGGTGGGCTGAACGGAGATACAATAAACCATTTCCTTGTGATTTGGGGTCTTGTGATAGGGACACTTGCGGGACCAGAAAAGGTTGATCGGAGAAAGAAAGAACAAAAGAAAGCCACTGTCGATCGGGTCTCAGTAAAAAAACAAAACAAAAACACAGAAAACGGGGTTACCTCCAGATCAGATACGTGAAGCCATCCAAAGACCCAGATTTGACGGTTAAGTTGATGCTACCGAAAGGTCCCAGGCAGGAGAGTCCTTTGGCTCAGCCAAAGAATTGGCTACGACTCAGTCGCAGCGACCAGAAGAGCAAAGCGTCGTCGAAAACTTTTTGTTGTGTTTCCTTTGTCTTGCACGAAACGGAGATATCCGGAAGCAGGAAAGTCGGAGAAATCCACCACAACCCTCTCGGTTCCATAGGTGAAGCCACACGAAGACCCATAAGAGTTGGCAGCTAGGTTGATGTTACCAAGAGGTTGCAGGTGGGACTGACTCAGTCAGCAGGAACCTTTGGCTCAGCCAAAGGAAGGCCACAACTCAGTTGTAGCAGTGTCGGTGTCAAAGAAATAGCACTAATATATGGTCATCAGGGGAATGATTGGAGAGGTAGGTAGAAGGTGTAGAACAACCGTCTTGTACACACTATGACAACTGGTTCGGCACCGGTACTGGAGTCCACAAAAAGCAAGATTAGTAATAGTCACACGTGCCTGATCCTACTACTTACTTACCACTCGTATGTACGCGTCTTATCCTGTCCAGATACCTATTCCTTTGCGCTCCGACTGAGTCGTGCGCGTTCTTTGACTGAGTCGAGGAACCTTGTTGAACCAAATTCATCCCTACTCGAATACTCCGTCCTCCGTCCAACGATGTCAAGTTCAAACCCGGATTCGCTAGATCTGCAACCTGAGCACTTTCTCAAGAACAGAGATGAAACACGTACGAGTGGTTCTCTTTTTTGGTACTCTATTTGACGACCTCTTCCTTGTAGGTCCACTCACTTATGCTGATGGGGCCGT
This sequence comes from Dendrothele bispora CBS 962.96, assembly GCA_004369135.1. NCBI lineage: Eukaryota > Fungi > Basidiomycota > Agaricomycetes > Agaricales > Dendrothele > Dendrothele bispora. The sequence goes on from ML179645.1 coordinate 40,721, forward strand.
TGGCTGCCTTTATCCAATTACGCGCGAGTTCGTCACTTCCCCAACGAAAACAGAAATTCCTAAACCTCCCCTGGGCTCCACCAGAGACCTCTACCGTCGGGCTGACGGTCTCTACGGTGAGGATGACCCTATCCAACATCCGCAACCATACAATTCAAGATTCCCGTACCTGCCTTGCATCCCAAGAGAACCCCACGAAACAACTCATCCATACTACGACCACCGGTTTTTGTGGTCCCCGATCCAAAAGCATCACTTGGACTTCACAACCGAAGGAGCCAGCCGGGGTGAGGGTGTCCTAAAGTCCGTTTATGCTAGTCGTCTGGACGATGCAATGGCAATGGTTCACAATCGCTTGAAGAGTTGGAAATTGACGCATGGTGGCGAAAAGCACCAGTCCGTTGTCGAGTTGCTCATGGGATGGCAAAATAATCTGGAAGTTTGCTACACTCGAGTCACAACCATCTCCAGCCCTCTCTATGATGTCGTTCGAATCTTTGCAGAGTTGAGAAGGTCTTGGTTGTCTATTATCGCGATTCTGGACTACGACGAGAAGTTCTATCCCCGGATTCGAGGTATCACACCATCAACATCATCGTTATTGATGACAGAGTTCTGTATGGGAGCGTTTGTCTGGAAAGACACAGATGCTCTCCAGTTCCTCCGGGCGGGTCTGCCATTTTACTATGTACGACACTACAACGAGTTTGACCGGCAAAACATAATCGAACTCAAACCGTTCTTACGGTCGGGGGTCTGTATGCAAGCTGCTGATCCTCCCTACGGCGTAATTTACACTGGTCAAGCGGGTTCCGATGACAAGTTTGCCGCTATTTACAAGGCCTCTATCCACTGCATCTCGGGTGCTAGCCCCTTTGCTAATATGCATCTACCAGGGCAGTATCGGTCCTCATATGAGCTTGGCAATCAGCTTTCGTCGCCTGCTCAATCGTCCATCCTCGTTCCTTCGTCTTCCCAAATGACCTCAGCAGTAGGACCCATCCGAACTCATGATGCTGCTGCTACTGCGTCATCCTCCAAACCATATAAACGGGATCGCCTATCTGGAGCTAGGAAAGGTAGTTCCAAGGCAAAGAACAGTGAGCTTGTTTTTCTATCATGTACTTATTGACTTTTGACTGTTTGTTCAGCTCAGCAGCAACGAGACGTTTTTGCCGACCTCCCTGAAGATCATCCCTTCGTCCCGCATTCAGTACCCGCAATGACCGGGATCAAGAAGCTCATAGATATCAAAGGTTTCAAATCCGAACCCAAGCAGAAATTGAAGACCATTGTACCTGATCCCTCTTTGCTGTTTGGTTCAGATCAGCCTCGGTTAATGTCATACTTGACCCAATGGAAGCATGTGCGACCAATCTGGTTTACGCATTGTCGCGTTAGCCAGCCTCCCCAACCGCCCGTGGAGAACGGAGTTTGGCGGAAAGTACTCGGTCAACAATTGTTTGGCGATGGGGAGGAAGGAGAAATCACACGGATTGAGAACCGTCAACATCAGGATGCGTTTGCGGCGAAACAATTACTTGGGAATATCTTCCAAAATCATTCACCAGGAACTCCATTCAGACCCTCCTCTCCCGTCGATGTTTCGGTGCATGAAGCCAAAACTCTGATTCGAGAGCTCAGTCTCATCAACTTCCGTTACCAACTGGTCACACTGGACTATTTGGCTGACACTTCACAACGTAAGGCGGGAACCTCCGCGCAACACACCATCGCTACAGCCGACCATGACGAACGTCGACAAAGTTTAATCTCAAAAATCTTTGGAGGTGGGGATGTTTTTACTCTGGCTTCGGAGACCAAAGATCTTGGCATGTTGGCATTGAATTGGTCCGAACGAATCGTTGGGTTGAGGGCATTTTGTCGGTTGATGGATACTTGGCCAGGAGAGAAGCCTGCGCTTTGGAATAGGGGCTCAGATGGAAATCTGTCCAAAATGCAAAAGGCCGGTGAGGAATGGGAGCGTGGGTTGGCAATGTTTTACGCACAGACTTATTACAATTACTTTGGTCACCCCCCTATTTTGCCGACACGAATGTGATTGCTACAGGTATTTTTTAGGATACTTTAGGTAGATTGTCGTATCTCGTTATATGCTTGCAATGTCCGTTTGATTACCACGATGAAAAGAAATAAAGGATTGCGTTAAGTATCTTAGTAAGTAAATCAGAAATGTGACTATGCGTCACGCGTTAGCTGTCTCTTTACTTGAACGACCCACTTCCATATCTCGAAGCCTTCTCGTTCTTTACTCGACGGGCCACTCCGTATAGTAAACATTCAACGCTATTCCTACTGTTACGACTAAGTCGTAACCTTCCTTTGGCTGAGCCAAAGGTTCCTGCTGACTGAGTCAGTCCCACCTGCATCCTCTCGGTAACATCAACATAGCTGCCAACTCTTATGGGTCTTCGCGTGGCTAAACGTATGCAACCGAGAGGGTTATGGTGGTTCTCTCCAACTTTCCTACTTCCGCATATCTCCGTTTCGCGCAAGACAAAGGAAACGCAGCAAAAGTTTTCGACGACGGTTTCTCCTTCTGGTCGCTGCGACTGAGTCGTAGCCCGTCCTTTGGCTGAGCCAAAGGATCTACCTGCCTGTAATCTCTCGGTAATATCAACCTAGTTGCAAGTCCTCGGCCCCCGAGTGGCCTCATGTCTCTGACTCGGAGGTGACAGCGGCTTTGTCTCGCCGGTCTACCAGTTTTACCAATCGAATGAGCGGTCGTTGGGACATGATCAAAGTAAGTCCATAACTTCTACGAATCTACTGTGATAAACTCAAGAAATCTGTTACAGTGGTCTTACTATCTCAAAACATCGACATTTACTACTGGAAAACATAGACTCTATTCCCTTCCTTTCAATACAAACAAGTCGTCTTCATCCAACACACCGTACTCTTCGCTTTTCTGTCAATCAAGAATTTCAATTATCGTCTTGCCATTCTCTTCATATTCGAGGTACGAGCAAGATTCTTCGCCTTCGCTCATTCGCGCTTTTTTGTTCGTGCGTCGTTCATCTTCGTGTTCGTCGTTTCGGGAACGCTTGGGAACCCGGATGCTGGTAGATGGCGTTGGTTGGTGGGCTGGAGCAGCAGATCGGGAAATAGAGGATGGGGAGGCTTTCGCATTCGCCACGACTAGATTGACCAACGACCGGACCAGTCATTCAGGCATGCGCGGCAAGACAACGGAAATACTCACCCGAGGTGGTCAATTGTCCTTCATCCTTCTTCTCGACCGCACGGCTGTCATTTGATCTGAGAGCAGCCACTTCTGGGCCGGCTTGGGATGGGCCGGGCTTCGGGGCTGGTTGATATTTCTTTGGATAGTCCATGTCGATGCATAGCTCCCAGGCGTCTATACCCACTCCGAGGAGATAAACTTCGTCCCGCGTTAGCTTCCCGGAAACAACTGGACACTGACAATCCGTCGTCGCCTGCGAAAGGAAAGGGTTAGATAACAAGTGGCAGAGGTTCGGGGGGATATACCAGATCAGTGCGACGGAGTTCCCCATCATAGACATCAAAGCGGGCTGTATGCAAGAACTCGGGACGCAAACGACATTGTGGGGCCTGCACAAGAGTGTGATCCAGCCTCATTGCGATAGCAAAGGCGGCTTGGTCTTCGGGTTTCGGCGCTTCCAGCCACGGCAAATGCTGACCTGCGAGGGCGTTGGGATATGGTAACCGATCACGGTCGCAAGCCAAGTTCAGTATGTCGAGCTCCTGATATATCTGAGGGGAGGGATCGCGGGTGTTTGTAAAGAGCATGACGGGTGTAACTTGGGATTTGCGACGGTGAGGTTTCCTCTTTTATACTCTTCTATTTTGATGGCTCATGTTCTGGTCTAGGTGGCATTGTGGTGCTTGTACACGGAACGCTTGGCCCACCCTATATGGCAATTACTCGAAAAATTCCACATTCTGTTAAGCTGTACACATTCTATTTGTTGAACTTTACTAATACAGGTAAGTCATGGCGTTTCTATCAATTACTTGACATCGTGTTTACACCCCTTTGGCAGTCCTTAATCCGACAGTTCAATAACATCGTACACCTGCAGATCAACGTCCCCGACCTTACGTCGCTTCACAGAATTATCCGGTTCCTTGCTTGCTTTGCGCTTTCTCGGTGGTGGCATTTTTTCGATGACGGTCAAGTCAGTCAATGCCAAAATTGACTGGGCCGGTTTTCTGATAGTGGAAGGCCCAGCACCAGAGGAGGTGCCAAAATTGATTGGGCTGGAAGGAGGAGGAGACGGGAGGGCTCTGGGAATCCTGCGAGGTGTAGATGTTTCGCTGCGCAACCCCTCAGCAAGTAGCGCTTCCATCTGCTTGCGATGTCCAGTGAGAAGGTCGTCCATTTCAGCGGCATGTCTTTCTCGCATCTCTCAAAGGTCCTGTTTGTGAATCTGGTGGATGGCCTCAATCAGCTCGGCGTGTTCAGAGTCTGTAGAGGGAAGATTGACGTGTTCGGAGTCCGTAGAGGGAAGATCATGGGGAACAAAAGCTCGTTCTTCGAAGACTGGGGTTCGGGCTCGTTGTTTGCCTTTTGAAGAAGCAGCAGGAGCAGTCCCGCGGGAAACGGTGCTGATGAAACCTTGTCTCGCTTTCAGTTGTACTTTTGCCGCTGCACGTGACTCCCTTCTGCGCTGGTTCTTTCGCATCTTCCTCTCTGCTTCTCGACGATTGTCGAAAAGTATGTATGCGGTTCGGACCTGGAGCTGGATGTCCTCGGGGAGATATATGTATTTGCAAGGTCTGTTGCGGACGGGGCATGGGCGATACTAGGGTTCAAGTCAGTACGGGGTACGGCAGGTGTAGTATACAAGGACATGAACCTCTTGATCTGGTGTGCTACGCCTCAAGTCACCAATTCGGTTTTTGTCGTCTCTACCCATCACAATTTCCCATTTGTGGGTGATGGTTGAGTTGGCAGGGCACTTCACCCGATCCTCGATAGCTGGGTAAAAATGCTGGACGAGGGCACAGACGACAGCGTCGTTTGCCTTTTGGGTATTGGTGGACTGGAACCATCTGGGGTAGATACGTAGCGGCTCTGTGAGAGAGAGAGAGTTTACGAACGCCAGAGAATCTTGTGAAAGGACGGAGTTGCTCATGGCTTGGGAGGACGGAAGTTGGTAATGGTCTTGAACAGAGATCCATGAGTTATAAACATCGAAATGAACAATAAGAAACACTCTTCCGGCGAGTTGTGGATATGTCTAATGCCACTGCCGATATTCAAGGTTGGTGCCGGCTTTTGTGCGCCACATGCATTGTTAACCCAAAAGTCCAAGCGTACTAAGCCACATCTCTTCAGGCCTCCTCTTTTCTTTCTGCTACCATCGTCTTCATCACTCCAAAATCATTCCACGCTATGTCCAGCCGCAACGAACAGAGTGCTCCAGCCGTCCTCGACAAACAACGCGACCTTCATTCGAATTCTTCTCTCAGGAACGATTTGGATCAGAATGAGCCACCAGCTTCTGTGGCTCATGCTACTACCAGACGAGCCGGTCGAAAATCTCAATACTGGAATGCTGAACAAATAGCTATACTTGGGGAGCATATAGCGACATTTCTCGCCTGCGCGGAGAAGCACCGGAACGATTTGTTGGGGAAAAGTGATCGGAGTGCTTGGCCAAAGCCAGTGACTGCGTGTCTTCAGGAAATCCAGGCGGCTTTGTTTGAGGATGAGAAGATGAAAACGCGCCTTGAGGAGGGTATAAGGAAGGCCACTGGGGAACGCTCCCTGTCCATAGAAGATCTGGACCACAACAAAGAGCAGGAAGAAAACAACAAACAGACCTGGAAAGATGTAGGTGTTTCTAACGAAGTCGGACTCCTCGCTGAATTCTTACGCATCATGTGTTTTGCAGAAGGTCCGAGACTTCTACAGGAACAAAATTCGTGACTGGCGTCGGAAGAATCTCAGCGGCGAGAGCGGCGAGGGAATGAAACCAGCTAAAGATGATCAGTCCGCTTACGAATTGTTGAAGAAAGTACTCTTCACGAGTTTTGGGCCCCGGGACCTTTTCGCTCAGGAGAACGCAGATGAGGTTCGGAAGCGTCGCGATGAGTTAGTAGTTCAAAGGCCGGAGCTGAAGTCAAACAACGGTGCCCCATACCAACTGGCAATCTCGGATTTGTGGGCTGTGGCAGATCAGGCTTCCTATATTACGAGGGCCAAGGAACAGTTCACAGACCGACCTCGAAAGGTAAGCTTTGAGCCTTCCCCATTTCTCCTACATACGCTAAATCTCACACAGAGACGAGGTCAAGTTGAGCAAGGCACTACACTGGTTCCTGAACACGTTGTCTCCGAAGTTGGGTGAGATCGAAATGAAGCTAGTGTATGCGTATCGTCACAACAGGGGTGGTATATCAGTCCAAAGGTTAGTGAATTTCGAAAGAGTCTGTGACTGATTGTACCAACTGACATTGCAATGGGGATAGTGTCGATGCTGCATGCAAGAGCCGTGCCAGTTTTGACGACAAGTTTGAGGCCGATCATGAAGAGACGTGGGATCTGTTTTCCAACGATTTTTTGCGGTGGGCGGATAAACATATTCCGCGTTAGTCAGTTTCCTTTCGTTAACGAGTGGTGGTTGACTAAGGTTTTGTGATTTAGAACATGCGCCCAAGGACCCCAAGCCGACGTCAGCTTTGGATATCCCCAAGAACAAGGAAGGCATACCGGTTTTCCCGAATGGAAAGTCTTCTGAGCTTACGATAGCGGTTATGAAGGATATTCTGACTGCATACTTCAAGGCTCTTTGGTGTATGTTAACTTTTCGTATCTTCTGCTGGTTTCATTTTGAAAAACTTTTCATGGACAATCAATGGACCAGTTATAAAATTTTTCATACCCAATTCCCAATACATCGGGTTTCACCCTCTCCCTTTTTACTGTAAAAAATGGACAAAACCCCACCCTCGGAAAAGGAATATACCTTAAGGGAAACCTTCCACAAAATTTCGATTTTGGTGGTAGTCTCGTTCACACTCGGTAACATTTACACTAATATTTGTATTGATTTGTTAATACATTCGACATGTCTTTTGTAGTAAATAACTCGAATATACGTATCCTCCTCCAGGGATTGAGATCGGGATTGGGATGGATAGGGATTGGGATTGTTCGATCAACGGCCCGTCCAAGCTTAGGCCCCCCCGTCTAAATGTAACACCGACTTCCACCGACACGGAAATTGGGCATGAAAAATTTTATAGCTGGTCCATTGATTGGACATGAAAAATTTTTCATACAGACGTAGACCACAGCACGGACAGTTCTTGTTAGTGAGACACCACGACCCTTGGTCACGACTCCCGGTGAGTCCAGTGTGTATTGTTCCCTGTTCCTGTTCCTGTTCTCCTTCGTTCCCGTTCTATCACTAATTTGTCATTTCTGTCCTCCACTTGTCTGATTCCTCGATAGATGTTACCGGTACTCATATATATGATGACTCTTGTTCCCTGTTCCTCTTGTTCCTATGATACCTATTGTTCCTATGATTCCTCTTGTTCCCATGATACCTCTTGTTCCTTCACCGATACCCAGTACCTTTGTTCCATGACTACCCTTTCGGACACGTCAACGGACTACCATTTCATGTTTCCTTACTATCCTCTTCCACTACCCCACTGGTAGTTTCCCTTAGTCTCCGTACTAAGTACTGTCACGGGGAAAACCAACCACTGAATATTAAACGTTCAACTATCCCAACTGTCTCTCACTCTAAGCTGATGTTAATGAGAGTAACCTTCGCCTTGTCCTTTTTCGCCACTACTCGGTAAAAACACCAAGATCCGAGTTTTTAGGTTATAATTAATACACTTATTGTATCAACACTCGGACCTATGACTCCCTTTGACTCCCAGTGTCTGTTCAGGGTTCGACACTTGGTTTTTCGCTCTTTCATGACCTTGTATCGACGTGTAAAGGGCATTCATCTGGGTCTTTCTGGATTAGTCGCGGTCAGTTAATTAGGCTGGACTGAGTTTGTAGCATCGAGCTAGTCGTTGGTACGCGTTGATCGTTGATGGCGTCATAGGTCCTAGCAGATAGCTTTCACTCATACAGGAGTACTGTGGATTCATACGTAGACTCTGTAGGCATGATGGCATCGTGTGACAATGAGACTTTTTGGCGCGGGGTAACTACTGGTGTGACCCTGGCCAGGCCCTGGTCCGTACTGGTCCTCCACCAGTTTGGACCAGTTTGGACCAGTTTCGTAATGCTCGGAATCAAGTGTCATCTGTGTGTTAAAAATTTATTCTATAACTGGTCTCAACTAGTGATAACTGGTGATGCTTTTAGTACATCTATTTGGGAATCGTGTGATGTATAACTAGTGGTAACTTGTGGTGCTTTGGGAGCATTGTTCCAGTTAACTGGAAGGTCGTTGAACCAGTTTATACCAGTATAACTGGTGGTAACTGGTTGTACTTCTAGTTTGTTTTTATATAGATTCCATCTGTCTGTGAGAAGTCATTTGCCATTGATAACTAGTGCTAACTGGTTTACTTCTAGTCTGTACCAGATATGCAATTAACTGGTTTGACTGGTTCGGACCAGTTTTTAACCAGTTGTTTCGTTACTAGTGGTCCTTTACGCCAGTTAGCACTAGTTTAAACTGCCATCGGACCAGTTTTTAGTTAGTCGTTGCTTTTACTAGTGCTTCTTAACACCAGTTAGCACTAGTTGACGAGTGTACCGGACTAGCTATAACTAGTTTGCACTAGTTTGTCACTATTTTGCTACTTTGCTCTACATTCTTCTTCTTGCCTTTCTCTTTACATTCTTCTCTACTTCCCCCTTCCCTTTATATACATCTTTTCCGCCTTACTACGCATTCTTCCCTACTTTATTAACAACTCTAGTATTTCCAGCATTCCCGCGCAGTTTGTCAACGCGATAAAGACGCATAAGGACTCAGCCGACGACGCTGCGACTCACCTGACGTGCGGCTGTAGAGGTCACCTCTAGGGACGACAGACTCACGCAAAACCTGGAGGAACAAGGAGTCGGAGGAGGTGTAGAACGTGGAAAGAGAAAGCGGATGGAGGGCGAACTTGTAAGGAGAAATGACAAAGAAGAGGAACTCCGGGTAGACTCAAAGGACGGTACGAAGGGCACAAGAAAAGAAAAAATGGGCGCGGGAAGGCGGGAAAGGGAAAGGGGAACCAGAGAAGGCGATACGGAACTCAACTTAGGTATGAGCCATGGCGACAGCAAACGGCGTGTTGGCTCTAACCGCCATCGGACTACCAATTTCCAACGGGTCACTGGACAAGGACTTGACCTCGTACTCCCTGGCCGCCACCGTTCAGAACGGGCGTAAGACGCGTCGGAGAACTCAGCTTTACACTAGACGTCGCCACGAAGATCCGTAAGGCGGCCTGCCCTGTTTACAGCACCGTCATCTACCTCGCAGGTTTTACAGCAAAACAGGACTCGAGCGTCTGACCCGTAGGCCTTACACTCTGTGTCGTCGTCTTACCGACACTCCGCTCAGCCTCTCACTCCCACTTCGATAGTGTTGACCACGACTGAACACTCACAGTAACAGGTGACCCCTCCTACTACATCCAACCCAACCTAACCCCTCTAGCCACAATGGTAACACCCTATTCCGTCCAAGCGATGACGGTCCGCACGACCTGCTGCCCCTTCTTCTGTACTGTTAGCCACAACGCGGAGGTAAGCTACGACTAAGCGAGCCTAACACTTGCAGCTATGGCAACACCCTGCTCCATCTAAGCGATCGCGTCCCGCCCGGCCTGCTGCCCCTTCTTCTGTAGAGTTGGCCACAACACGGAAGTAACTTAAGCGGTAACTTACGACAAAGCAAGCCTAACTCTGGTAGCAATAAAACTCCCCACTGTTTCCGACAACGTCAGCTCTGGGCTAGCAGGCAAGGGACCAGCTGCAGTTAGAGGCCTCCACCTGAACTTCTCACGTCTCGTCCAAGTAGGAGAAGTTCGAGTAGGGGTCGAAACTCGAGGCGTTTCCGAACGCGCACAGCGTACGCATCAGCAAGAAACTAAAGCCTAAACCTCTTTTTGTGCTTTCCGTCTTACAAAGAACCTGCAAGAAGTTTTATGAGCTTGGTAAAGTGTTGTAGACATAAGAAGTATCTAAGGCCACTGACGTCGTATAGTGGGAGGCCATCAGCCAACTCCAGTATCATCAGAAGCCCCACAAGACAGTGGGGGCTGGTACCCTATCGAGGGTATACGTTCAGACGGCCGGTTGATACTTGACGCACACCTACAGTCAAGGC